>CAUJCB010000566.1:0-35317 GCA_963082715.1 Harpalus rubripes
AGGTTGTATTTTTTCACCTAAAAAGCAGTGTATTTTGTCTTATTGTACCCTAAATAACCTAGTTTCATCGAAACTACAGGTAGAATATGATTCCAAAGATACATGCAAAATCGTCGTTTCAAACCGTGAAACGCTCAAATATGATGTAAAAACTGTTTCTCAAAACATGTCTCCAAATCACTTGAAAATGCGTTTTCTAAGCGAATTACGTGATTTTAATGTGTTTTGCAGTAACTTCTATAGTTGAAAACGGCACTCTAGCTGCGCTGGCGAGTGCACCACGGATGCCTCCAAAACCTTGTATTCACTAAAAATCAATGTAGTTTGTGTTATTATAGCATAAATAACCTAGTTCCATCGAAACTACAGGTAGAATATGATTCCAAACTTACATGTAAAATCGTCGTTTCACCGTGAAACGCTCAAATATGATGTAAAAACTGTTTCTCAAAACATGTCTCCAAATCAATTGAAAATGCGTTTTCTAAGCGAATTACGTGTTTTTAAGGTGTTTTGCAGTAACTTCTATAGTTGAAATCGGCACTCTAGCTGCGCTGGCGAGTGCACCACGGATGCCTCCAAAACCTTGTATTCACTAAAAATCAGTGTATTTTGTGTTATTGTAGCATAAATAACCTAGTTCCATCGAAACTATAGGTAGAATATGATTCCAAAGATACATGCAAAATCGTCGTTTCAGACCGTGAAACGCTCAAATATGATGTATAAACTGTTTCTCAAAACATGTCTCCAAATCACTTGAAAATGCGTTTTCTAAGCGAATTACGTGTTTTTAAGGTGTTTTGCAGTAACTTCTATAGTTGAAATCGGCACTCTAGCTGCGCTGGCGAGTGCACCACGGATGCCTCCAAAACCTTGTATTCACTAAAAATCAGTGTATTTTGTGTTATTGTAGCATAAATAACCTAGTTCCATCGAAACTACAGGTAGAATATGATTCCAAAGATACATGCAAAATCGTCGTTTCAGACCGTGAAACGCTCAAATATGATGTAAAAACTGTTTCTCAAAACATGTCTCCAAATCACTTGAAAATGCGTTTTCTTAGCGAATTACGTGTTTTTAAGGTGTTTTGCAGTAACTACTATAGTTGAAATCGGCACTCTAGCTGCGCTGGCGAGTGCACCACGGATGCCTCCAAAACCTTGTATTCACTAAAAATCAGTGTATTTTGTGTTATTGTACCCTAAATAACCTAGTTCCATCGAAACTACAGGTAGAATATGTTTCGTAAGATACATGCAAAATCGTCGTTTCAGACCGTGAAACGCTCAAATATGATGTAAAAACTGTTTCTCAAAACATGTCTCCAAATCACTTGAAAATGCGTTTTCTAAGCGAATTACGTGTTTTTAAGGTGTTTTGCAGTAACTTCTATAGTTCAAATCGGCACTCTAGCTGCGCTGGCGAGTGCACCACGGAGTGCCTCCAAAACCTTGTATTCACTAAAAATCAATGTAGTTTGTGTTATTATAGCATAAATAACCTAGTTCCATCGAAACTACAGGTAGATTATGATTCCAAAGATACATGCAAAATCGTCGATTCAGACCGTGAAACGCTCAAATATGATGTAAAAACTGTTTCTCAAAACATGTCTCCAAATCACTTGAAAATGCGTTTTCTAAGCGAATTACGTGTTTTTAAGGTGTTTTGCAGTAACTTCTATAGTTGAAATCGGCACTCTAGCTGCGCTGGCGAGTGCACCACGGATGCCTCCAAAACCTTGTATTCACTAAAAATCAGTGTATTTTGTGTTATTGTAGCATAAATAACCTAGTTCCATCGAAACTACAGGTAGAATATGATTCCAAAGATACATGCAAAATCGTTGTTTCAGACCGTGAAACGCTCAAATATGATGTAAAAACTGTTTCTCAAAACATGTCTCCAAATCACTTGAAAATGCGTTTTCTAAGCGAATTACGTGTTTTTAAGGTGTTTTGCAGTAACTTCTATAGTTGAAATCGGCACTCTAGCTGCGCTGGCGAGTGCACCACGGAGTGCCTCCAAAAGGTTATATTCACTAAAAAACAGTGTATTTTGTCTTATTGTACCCTAAATAACCTAGTTCCATCGAAACTACAGGTAGAATATGTTTCGTAAGATACATGCAAAATCAACGTTTCAGACCGTGAAACGCTCAAATATGATGTAAAAAACTGTTTCTCAAAACATGTCTCCAAATCACTTGAAAATGCGTTTTCTAAGCGAATTACGTGTTTTAAGGTGTTTTGCAGTAACTTCTATAGTTCAAATCGGCACTCTAGCTGCGCTGGCGAGTGCACCACGGAGTGCCTCCGGAACCTTGTATTCACTAAAAATCAGTGTATTTTGTGTTATTGTAGCATAAATAACCTAGTTCCATCGAAACTACAGGTAGAATATGATTCCAAAGATACATGCAAAATCGTCGTTTCAGACCGTGAAACGCTCAAATATGATGTAAAAACTGTTTCTCAAAACATGTCTCCAAATCACTTGAAAATGCGTTTTCTAAGCGAATTACGTGTTTTTAAGGTGTTTTGCAGTAACTTCTATAGTTCAAATCGGTACTCTAGCTGCGCTGGCGAGTGCACCACGGAGTGCCTCCAAAAGGTTGTATTCACTAAAAAACAGTGTATTTTGTCTTATTGTACCCTAAATAACCTAGTTTCATCGAAACTACAGGTAGAATATGATTCCAAAGATACATGCAAAATCGTCGTTTCAGACCGTGAAACGCTCAAATATGATGTAAAAACTGTTTCTCAAAACATGTCTCCAAATCACTTGAATATGCATTTTCTAAGCGAATTACGTGATTTTAATGTGTTTTGCAGTAACTTCTATAGTTGAAAGCGGCACTCTAGCTGCGCTGGCGAGTGCACCACGGATGCCTCCAAAACCTTGTATTCACTAAAAATCAATGTAGTTTGTGTTATTATAGCATAAATAACCTAGTTCCATCGAAACTACAGGTAGAATATGATTCCAAACTTACATGCAAAATCGTCGTTTCAGACCGTGAAACGCTCAAATATGATGTAAAAACTGTTTCTCAAAACATGTCTCCAAATCAATTGAAAATGCGTTTTCTAAGCGAATTACGTGTTTTTAAGGTGTTTTGCAGTAACTTCTATAGTTGAAATCGGCACTCTAGCTGCGCTGGCGAGTGCACCACGGATGCCTCCAAAACCTTGTATTCACTAAAATTCAGTGTATTTTGTGTTATTGTAGCATAAATAACCTAGTTCCATCGAAACTATAGGTAGAATATGATTCCAAAGATACATGCAAAATCGTCGTTTCAGACCGTGAAACGCTCAAATATGATGTATAAACTGTTTCTCAAAACATGTCTCCAAATCACTTGAAAATGCGTTTTCTAAGCGAATTACGTGTTTTTAAGGTGTTTTGCAGTAACTTCTATAGTTGAAATCGGCACTCTAGCTGCGCTGGCGAGTGCACCACGGATGCCTCCAAAACCTTGTATTCACTAAAAATCAGTGTATTTTGTGTTATTGTAGCATAAATAACCTAGTTTCATCGAAACTACAGGTAGAATATGATTCCAAAGATACATGCAAAATCGTCGTTTCAGACCGTGAAACGCTCAAATACGATGTAAAAACTGTTTCTCAAAACATGTCTCCAAATCACTTGAAAATGCGTTTTCTAAGCGAATTACGTGTTTTTAAGGTGTTTTGCAGTAACTTCTATAGTTGAAATCGGCACTCTAGCTGCGCTGGCGAGTGCACCACGGATGTCTCCAAAACCTTGTATTCACTAAAAATCAGTGTATTTTGTGTTATTGTAGCATAAATAACCTAGTTCCATCGAAACTACAGGTAGAATATGATTCCAAAGATACATGCAAAATCGTCGTTTCAGACCGTGAAACGCTCAAATATGATGTAAAAACTGTTTCTCAAAACATGTCTCCAAATCACTTAAAAATGCGTTTTCTAAGCGAATTACGTGTTTTTAAGGTGTTTTGCAGTAACTTCTATAGTTCAAATCGGTACTCTAGCTGCGCTGGCGAGTGCACCACGGAGTGCCTCCAAAAGGTTGTATTCACTAAAAAGCAGTGTATTTTGTCTTATTGTACCCTAAATAACCTAGTTTCATCGAAACTACAGGTAGAATATGATTCCAAAGATACATGCAAAATCGTCGTTTCAGACCGTGAAACGCTCAAATATGATGTAAAAACTGTTTCTCAAAACATGTCTCCAAATCACTTGAAAATGCGTTTTCTAAGCGAATTACGTGATTTTAATGTGTTTTGCAGTAACTTCTATAGTTGAAAACGGCACTCTAGCTGCGCTGGCGAGTGCACCACGGATGCCTCCAAAACCTTGTATTCACTAAAAATCAATGTAGTTTGTGTTATTATAGCATAAATAACCTAGTTCCATCGAAACTACAGGTAGAATATGATTCCAAACTTACATGCAAAATCGTCGTTTCAGACCGTGAAACGCTCAAATATGATGTAAAAACTGTTTCTCAAAACATGTCTCCAAATCAATTGAAAATGCGTTTTCTAAGCGAATTACGTGTTTTTAAGGTGTTTTGCAGTAACTTCTATAGTTGAAATCGGCACTCTAGCTGCGCTGGCGAGTGCACCACGGATGCCTCCAAAACCTTGTATTCACTAAAAATCAGTGTATTTTGTGTTATTGTAGCATAAATAACCTAGTTCCATCGAAACTATAGGTAGAATATGATTCCAAAGATACATGCAAAATCGTCGTTTCAGACCGTGAAAACGCTCAAATATGATGTATAAACTGTTTCTCAAAACATGTCTCCAAATCACTTGAAAATGCGTTTTCTAAGCGAATTACGTGTTTTTAAGGTGTTTTGCAGTAACTTCTATAGTTGAAATCGGCACTCTAGCTGCGCTGGCGAGTGCACCACGGAGTGCCTCCAAAAGGTTGTATTCACTAAAAAACAGTGTATTTTGTCTTATTGTACCCTAAATAACCTAGTTCCATCGAAACTACAGGTAGAATATGTTTCGTAAGATACATGCAAAATCAACGTTTCAGACCGTGAAACGCTAAAATATGATGTAAAAACTGTTTCTCAAAACATGTCTCCAAATCACTTGAAAATGCGTTTTCTAAGCGAATTACGTGTTTTTAAGGTGTTTTGCAGTAACTTCTATAGTTCAAATCGGCACTCTAGCTGCGCTGGCGAGTGCACCACGGAGTGCCTCCGGAACCTTGTATTCACTAAAAATCAGTGTATTTTGTGTTATTGTAGCATAAATAACCTAGTTCCATCGAAACTACAGGTAGAATATGATTCCAAAGATACATGCAAAATCGTCGTTTCAGACCGTGAAACGCTCAAATATGATGTAAAAACTGTTTCTCAAAACATGTCTCCAAATCACTTGAAAATGCGTTTTCTAAGCGAATTACGTGTTTTTAAGGTGTTTTGCAGTAACTTCTATAGTTCAAATCGGTACTCTAGCTGCGCTGGCGAGTGCACCACGGAGTGCCTCCAAAAGGTTGTATTCACTAAAAAGCAGTGTATTTTGTCTTATTGTACCCTAAATAACCTAGTTTCATCGAAACTACAGGTAGAATATGATTCCAAAGATACATGCAAAATCGTCGTTTCAGACCGTGAAACGCTCAAATATGATGTAAAAACTGTTTCTCAAAACATGTCTCCAAATCACTTGAAAATGCGTTTTCTAAGCGAATTACGTGATTTTAATGTGTTTTGCACTAACTTCTATAGTTGAAAGCGGCACTCTAGCTGCGCTGGCGAGTGCACCACGGATGCCTCCAAAACCTTGTATTCACTAAAAATCAATGTAGTTTGTGTTATTATAGCATAAATAACCTAGTTCCATCGAAACTACAGGTAGAATATGATTCCAAACTTACATGCAAAATCGTCGTTTCAGACCGTGAAACGCTCAAATATGATGTAAAAACTGTTTCTCAAAACATGTCTCCAAATCAATTGAAAATGCGTTTTCTAAGCGAATTACGTGTTTTTAAGGTGTTTTGCAGTAACTTCTCTAGTTGAAATCGGCACTCTAGCTGCGCTGGCGAGTGCACCACGGATGCCTCCAAAACCTTGTATTCACTAAAATTCAGTGTATTTTGTGTTATTGTAGCATAAATAACCTAGTTCCATCGAAACTATAGGTAGAATATGATTCCAAAGATACATGCAAAATCGTCGTTTCAGACCGTGAAACGCTCAAATATGATGTATAAACTGTTTCTCAAAACATGTCTCCAAATCACTTGAAAATGCGTTTTCTAAGCGAATTACGTGTTTTTAAGGTGTTTTGCAGTAACTTCTATAGTTGAAATCGGCACTCTAGCTGCGCTGGCGAGTGCTCCACGGATGCCTCCAAAACCTTGTATTCACTAAAAATCAGTGTATTTTGTGTTATTGTAGCATAAATAACCTAGTTCCATCGAAACTACAGGTAGAATATGATTCCAAAGATACATGCAAAATCGTCGTTTCAGACCGTGAAACGCTCAAATATGATGTAAAAACTGTTTCTCAAAACATGTCTCCAAATCACTTGAAAATGCGTTTTCTAAGCGAATTACGTGTTTTTAAGGTGTTTTGCAGTAACTTCTATAGTTGAAATCGGCACTCTAGCTGCGCTGGCGAGTGCACCACGGATGCCTCCAAAACCTTGTATTCACTAAAAATCAGTGTATTTTGTGTTATTGTAGCATAAATAACCTAGTTCCATCGAAACTACAGGTAGAATATGATTCCAAAGATACATGCAAAATCGTCGTTTCAGACCGTGTAACGCTCAAATATGATGTAAAAACTGTTTCTCAAAACATGTCTCCAAATCACTTGAAAATGCGTTTTCTAAGCGAATTACGTGTTTTTAAGGTGTTTTGCAGTAACTTCTATAGTTCAAATCGGTACTCTAGCTGCGCTGGCGAGTGCACCACGGAGTGCCTCCAAAAGGTTGTATTCACTAAAAAGCAGTGTATTTTGTCTTATTGTACCCTAAATAACCTAGTTTCATCGAAACTACAGGTAGAATATGATTCCAAAGATACATGCATAATCGTCGTTTCAGACCGTGAAACGCTCAAATATGATGTAAAAACTGTTTCTCAAAACATGTCTCCAAATCACTTGAAAATGCGTTTTCTAAGCGAATTACGTGATTTTAATGTGTTTTGCAGTAACTTCTATAGTTGAAAACGGCACTCTAGCTGCGCTGGCGAGTGCACCACGGATGCCTCCAAAACCTTGTATTCACTAAAAATCAATGTAGTTTGTGTTATTATAGCATAAATAACCTAGTTCCATCGAAACTACAGGTAGAATATGATTCCAAACTTACATGCAAAATCGTCGTTTCACCGTGAAACGCTCAAATATGATGTAAAAACTGTTTCTCAAAACATGTCTCCAAATCAATTGAAAATGCGTTTTCTAAGCGAATTACGTGTTTTTAAGGAATTTGCAGTAACTTCTATAGTTGAAATCGGCACTCTAGCTGCGCTGGCGAGTGCACCACGGATGCCTCCAAAACCTTGTATTCACTAAAAATCAGTGTATTTTGTGTTATTGTAGCATAAATAACCTAGTTCCATCGAAACTATAGGTAGAATATGATTCCAAAGATACATGCAAAATCGTCGTTTCAGACCGTGAAACGCTCAAATATGATGTATAAACTGTTTCTCAAAACATGTCTCCAAATCACTTGAAAATGCGTTTTCTAAGCGAATTACGTGTTTTTAAGGTGTTTTGCAGTAACTTCTATAGTTGAAATCGGCACTCTAGCTGCGCTGGCGAGTGCACCACGGATGCCTCCAAAACCTTGTATTCACTAAAAATCAGTGTATTTTGTGTTATTGTAGCATAAATAACCTAGTTCCATCGAAACTACAGGTAGAATATGATTCCAAAGATACATGCAAAATCGTCGTTTCAGACCGTGAAACGCTCAAATATGATGTAAAAACTGTTTCTCAAAACATGTCTCCAAATCACTTGAAAATGCGTTTTCTAAGCAAATTACGAGTTTTTAAGGTGTTTTGCAGTAACTACTATAGTTGAAATCGGCACTCTAGCTGCGCTGGCGAGTGCACCACGGATGCCTCCAAAACCTTGTATTCACTAAAAATCAGTGTATTTTGTGTTATTGTACCCTAAATAACCTAGTTCCATCGAAACTACAGGTAGAATATGATTCCAAAGATACATGCAAAATCGTCGTTTCAGACCGTGAAACGCTCAAATATGATGTAAAAACTGTTTCTCAAAACATGTCTCCAAATCACTTGAAAATGCGTTTTCTAAGCGAATTACGTGTTTTTAAGGTGTTTTGCAGTAACTTCTATAGTTGAAATCGGCACTCTAGCTGCGCTGGCGAGTGCACCACGGATGCCTCCAAAACCTTGTATTCACTAAAAATCAGTGTATTTTGTGTTATTGTAGCATAAATAACCTAGTTCCATCGAAACTACAGGTAGAATATGATTCCAAAGATACATGCAAAATCGTTGTTTCAGACCGTGAAACGCTCAAATATGATGTAAAAAACTGTGTCTCAAAACATGTCTCCAAATCACTTGAAAATGCGTTTTCTAAGCGAATTACGTGTTTTTAAGGTGTTTTGCAGTAACTTCTATAGTTGATATCGGCACTCTAGCTGCGCTGGCGAGTGCACCACGGAGTGCCTCCAAAAGGTTGTATTCACTAAAAAACAGTGTATTTTGTCTTATTGTACCCTAAATAACCTAGTTCCATCGAAACTACAGGTAGAATATGTTTCGTAAGATACATGCAAAATCAACGTTTCAGACCGTGAAACGCTCAAATATGATGTAAAAACTGTTTCTCAAAACATGTCTCCAAATCACTTGAAAATGCGTTTTCTAAGCGAATTACGTGTTTTTAAGGTGTTTTGCAGTAACTTCTATAGTTGAAATCGGCACTCTAGCTGCGCTGGCGAGTGCACCACGGAGTGCCTCCGGAACCTTGTATTCACTAAAAATCAGTGTATTTTGTGTTATTGTAGCATAAATAACCTAGTTCCATCGAAACTACAGGTAGAATATGATTCCAAAGATACATGCAAAATCGTCGTTTCAGACCGTGAAACGCTCAAATATGATGTAAAAACTGTTTCTCAAAACATGTCTCCAAATCACTTGAAAATGCGTTTTCTAAGCGAATTACGTGTTTTTAAGGTGTTTTGCAGTAACTTCTATAGTTCAAATCGGCACTCTAGCTGCGCTGGCGAGTGCACCACGGAGTGCCTCCAAAACCTTGTATTCACTAAAAATCAATGTATTTTGTGTTATTATTGCATAAATAACCTAGTTCCATCGAAACTACAGGTAGAATATGATTCCAAAGATACATGCAAAATCGTCGTTTCAGACCGTGAAACGCTCAAATATGATGTAAAAACTGTTTCTCAAAACATGTCTCCAAATCACTTGAAAATGCGTTTTCTAAGCGAATTACGTGTTTTTAAGGTGTTTTGCAGTAACTTCTATAGTTGAAATCGGCACTCTAGCTGCGCTGGCGAGTGCACCACGGATGCCTACAAAACCTTGTATTCACTAAAAATCAATGTAGTTTGTGTTATTATAGCATAAATAACCTAGTTCCATCGAAACTACAGGTAGAATATGATTCCAAACTTACATGCAAAATCGTCGTTTCAGACCGTGAAACGCTCAAATATGATGTAAAAACTGTTTCTCAAAACATGTCTCCAAATCACTTGAAAATGCGTTTTCTAAGCGAATTACGTGTTTTTAAGGTGTTTTGCAGTAACTTCTATAGTTGAAATCGGCACTCTAGCTGCGCTGGCGAGTGCACCACGGATGCCTCCAAAACCTTGTATTCACTAAAAATCAGTGTATTTTGTGTTATTGTAGCATAAATAACCTAGTTCCATCGAAACTACAGGTAGAATATGATTCCAAAGATACATGCAAAATCGTCGTTTCAGACCGTGAAACGCTCAAATATGATGTAAAAACTGTTTCTCAAAACATGTCTCCAAATCACTTGAAAATGCGTTTTCTAAGCGAATTACGTGTTTTTAAGGTGTTTTGCAGTAACTTCTATAGTTGAAATCGGCACTCTAGCTGCGCTGGCGAGTGCACCACGGATGCCTCCAAAACCTTGTATTCACTAAAAATCAGTGTATTTTGTGTTATTGTAGCATAAATAACCTAGTTCCATCGAAACTACAGGTAGAATATGATTCCAAACTTACATGCAAAATCGTCGTTTCAGACCGTGAAACGCTCAAATATGATTTAAAAACTGTTTCTCAAAACATGTCTCCAAATCACTTGAAAATGCGTTTTCTAAGCGAATTACGTGTTTTTAAGGTGTTTTGCAGTAACTTCTATAGTTGAAATCGGCACTCTAGCTGCGCTGGCGAGTGCACCACGGATGCCTCGAAAACCTTGTATTCACTAAAAATCAATGTAGTTTGTGTTATTATAGCATAAATAACCTAGTTCCATCGAAACTACAGGTAGAATATGATTCCAAACTTACATGCAAAATCGTCGTTTCAGACCGTGAAACGCTCAAATATGATTTAAAAACTGTTTCTCAAAACATGTCTCCAAATCACTTGAAAATGCGTTTTCTAAGCGAATTACGTGTTTTTAAGGTGTTTTGCAGTAACTTCTATAGTTGAAATCGGCACTCTAGCTGCGCTGGCGAGTGCACCACGGATGCCTCCAAAACCTTGTATTCACTAAAAATCAGTGTATTTTGTGTTATTGTAGCATAAATAACCTAGTTCCATCGAAACTACAGGTAGAATATGATTCCAAAGATACATGCAAAATCGTCGTTTCAGACCGTGAAACGCTCAAATATGATGTAAAAACTGTTTCTCAAAACATGTCTCCAAATCACTTGAAAATGCGTTTTCTAAGCGAATTACGTGTTTTTAAGGTGTTTTGCAGTAACTACTATAGTTGAAATCGGCACTCTAGCTGCGCTGGCGAGTGCACCACGGATGCCTCCAAAACCTTGTATTCATTAAAAATCAGTGTATTTTGTGTTATTGTACCCTAAATAACCTAGTTCCATCGAAACTACAGGTAGAATATGTTTCGTAAAATACATGCAAAATCGTCGTTTCAGACCGTGAAACGCTCAAATATGATGTAAAAACTGTTTCTCAAAACATGTCTCCAAATCACTTGAAAATGCGTTTTCTAAGCGAATTACGTGTTTTTAAGGTGTTTTGCAGTAACTTCTATAGTTGAAATCGGCACTCTAGCTGCGCTGGCGAGTGCACCACGGATGCCTCCAAAACCTTGTATTCACTAAAAATCAGTGTATTTTGTGTTATTGTAGCATAAATAACCTAGTTCCATCGAAACTACAGGTAGAATATGATTCCAAAGATACATGCAAAATCGTCGTTTCAGACCGTGAAACGCTCAAATATGATGTAAAAACTGTTTCTCAAAACATGTCTCCAAATCACTTGAAAATGCGTTTTCTAAGCGAATTACGTGTTTTTAAGGTGTTTTGCAGTAACTACTATAGTTGAAATCGGCACTCTAGCTGCGCTGGCGAGTGCACCACGGATGCCTCCAAAACCTTGTATTCACTAAAAATCAGTGTATTTTGTGTTATTGTACCCTAAATAACCTAGTTCCATCGAAACTACAGGTAGAATATGTTTCGTAAGATACATGCAAAATCGTCGTTTCAGACCGTGAAACGCTCAAATATGATGTAAAAACTGTTTCTCAAAACATGTCTCCAAATCACTTGAAAATGCGTTTTCTAAGCGAATTACGTGTTTTTAAGGTGTTTTGCAGTAACTTCTATAGTTCAAATCGGCACTCTAGCTGCGCTGGCGAGTGCACCACGGATGCCTCCAAAACCTTGTATTCACAAAAAATCAATGTAGTTTGTGTTATTATAGCATAAATAACCTAGGTCCATCGAAACTACAGGTAGAATATGATTCCAAACTTACATGCAAAATCGTCGTTTCAGACCGTGAAACGCTCAAATATGATTTAAAAACTGTTTCTCAAAACATGTCTCCAAATCACTTGAAAATGCGTTTTCTAAGCGAATTACGTGTTTTTAAGGTGTTTTGCAGTAACTTCTATAGTTGAAATCGGCACTCTAGCTGCGCTGGCGAGTGCACCACGGATGCCTCCAAAACCTTGTATTCACTAAAAATCAGTGTATTTTGTGTTATTGTAGCATAAATAACCTAGTTCCATCGAAACTACAGGTAGAATATGATTCCAAAGATACATGCAAAATCGTCGTTTCAGACCGTGAAACGCTCAAATATGATGTAAAAACTGTTTCTCAAAACATGTCTCCAAATCACTTGAAAATGCGTTTTCTAAGCGAATTACGTGTTTTTAAGGTGTTTTGCAGTAACTTCTATAGTTCAAATCGGCACTCTAGCTGCGCTGGCGAGTGCACCACGGAGTGCCTCCAAAACCTTGTATTCACTAAAAATCAATGTTGTTTGTGTTATTATAGCATAAATAACCTAGTTCCATCGAAACTACAGGTAGAATATGATTCCAAAGATACATGCAAAATCGTCGTTTCAGACCGTGAAACGCTCAAATATGATGTAAAAACTGTTTCTCAAACATGTCTCCAAATCACTTGAAAATGCGTTTTCTAAGCGAATTACGTGTTTTTAAGGTGTTTTGCAGTAACTTCTATAGTGTAAATCGGCACTCTAGCTGCGCTGGCGAGTGCACCACGGATGCCTCCAAAACCTTGTATTCACTAAAAATCAGTGTATTTTGTGTTATTGTACCCTAAATAACCTAGTTCCATCGAAACTACAGGTAGAATATGTTTCGTAAGATACATGCAAAATCGTCGTTTCAGACCGTGAAACGCTCAATATGATGTAAAAACTGTTTCTCAAAACATGTCTCCAAATCACTTGAAAATGCGTTTTCTAAGCGAATTACGTGTTTTTAAGGTGTTTTGCAGTAACTTCTATAGTTGAAATCGGCACTCTAGCTGCGCTGGCGAGTGCACCACGGATGCCTCCAAAACCTTGTATTCACTAAAAATCAATGTAGTTTGTGTTATTATAGCATAAATAACCTAGTTCCATCGAAACTACAGGTAGAATATGATTCCAAACTTACATGCAAAATCGTCGTTTCAGACCGTGAAACGCTCAAATATGATTTAAAAACTGTTTCTCAGAACATGTCTCCAAATCACTTGAAAATGCGTTTTCTAAGCGAATTACGTGTTTTTAAGGTGTTTTGCAGTAACTTCTATAGTTGAAATCGGCACTCTAGCTGCGCTGGCGAGTGCACCACGGATGCCTCCAAAACCTTGTATTCACTAAAAATCAGTGTATTTTGTGTTATTGTAGCATAAATAACCTAGTTCCATCGAAACTACAGGTAGAATATGATTCCAAAGATACATGCAAAATCGTCGTTTCAGACCGTGAAACGCTCAAATATGATGTAAATACTGTTTCTCAAAACATGTCTCCAAATCACTTGAAAATGCGTTTTCTAAGCGAATTACGTGTTTTTAAGGTGTTTTGCAGTAACTACTATAGTTGAAATCGGCACTCTAGCTGCGCTGGCGAGTGCACCACGGATGCCTCCAAAACCTTGTATTCATTAAAAATCAGTGTATTTTGTGTTATTGTACCCTAAATAACCTAGTTCCATCGAAACTACAGGTAGAATATGTTTCGTAAGATACATGCAAAATCGTCGTTTCAGACCGTGAAACGCTCAAATATGATGTAAAAACTGTTTCTCAAAACATGTCTCCAAATCACTTGAAAATGCGTTTTCTAAGCGAATTACGTGTTTTTAAGGTGTTTTGCAGTAACTTCTATAGTTGAAATCGGCACTCTAGTTGCGCTGGCGAGTGCACCACGGATGCCTCCAAAACCTTGTATTCACTAAAAATCAATGTAGTTTGTGTTATTATAGCATAAATAACCTAGTTCCATCGAAACTACAGGTAGAATATGATTCCAAACTTACATGCAAAATCGTCGTTTCAGACCGTGAAACGCTCAAATATGATTTAAAAACTGTTTCTCAAAACATGTCTCCAAATCACTTGAAAATGCGTTTTCTAAGCGAATTACGTGTTTTTAAGGTGTTTTGCAGTAACTTCTATAGTTGAAATCGGCACTCTAGCTGCGCTGGCGAGTGCACCACGGATGCCTCCAAAACCTTGTATTCACTAAAAATCAGTGTATTTTGTGTTATTGTAGCATAAATAACCTAGTTCCATCGAAACTACAGGTAGAATATGATTCCAAAGATACATGCAAAATCGTCGTTTCAGACCGTGAAACGCTCAAATATGATGTAAAAACTGTTTCTCAAAACATGTCTCCAAATCACTTGAAAATGCGTTTTCTAAGCGAATTACGTGTTTTTAAGGTGTTTTGCAGTAACTTCTATAGTTGAAATCGGCACTCTAGCTGCGCTGGCGAGTGCACCACGGATGCCTCCAAAACCTTGTATTCACTAAAAATCAATGTAGTTTGTGTTATTATAGCATAAATAACCTAGTTCCATCGAAACTACAGGTAGAATATGATTCCAAACTTACATGCAAAATCGTCGTTTCAGACCGTGAAACGCTCAAATATGATGTAAAAACTGTTTCTCAAAACATGTCTCCAAATCACTTGAAAATGCGTTTTCTAAGCGAATTACGTGTTTTTAAGGTGTTTTGCAGTAACTTCTATAGTTGAAATCGGCACTCTAGCTGCGCTGGCGAGTGCACCACGGATGCCTCCAAAACCTTGTATTCACTAAAAATCAGTGTATTTTGTGTTATTGTAGCATAAATAACCTAGTTCCATCGAAACTACAGGTAGAATATGATTCCAAAGATACATGCAAAATCTTCGTTTCAGACCGTGAAACGCTCAAATATGATGTAAAAACTGTTTCTCAAAACATGTCTCCAAATCACTTGAAAATGCGTTTTCTAAGCGAATTACGTGTTTTTAAGGTGTTTTGCAGTAACTTCTATAGTTGAAATCGGCACTCTAGCTGCGCTGGCGAGTGCACCACGGATGCCTCCAAAACCTTGTATTCACTAAAAATCAGTGTATTTTGTGTTATTGTAGCATAAATAACCTAGTTCCATCGAAACTACAGGTAGAATATGATTCCAAAGATACATGCAAAATCGTCGTTTCAGACCGTGAAACGCTCAAATATGATGTAAAAACTGTTTCTCAAAACATGTCTCCAAATCACTTGAAAATGCGTTTTCTAAGCGAATTACGTGTTTTTAAGGTGTTTTGCAGTAGCTACTATAGTTGAAATCGGCACTCTAGCTGCGCTGGCGAGTGCACCACGGATGCCTCCAAAACCTTGTATTCACTAAAAATCAGTGTATTTTGTGTTATTGTACCCTAAATAACCTAGTTCCATCGAAACTACAGGTAGAATATGTTTCGTAAGATACATGCAAAATCGTCGTTTCAGACCGTGAAACGCTCAAATATGATGTAAAAACTGTTTCTCAAAACATGTCTCCAAATCACTTGAAAATGCGTTTTCTAAGCGAATTACGTGTTTTTAAGGTGTTTTGCAGTAACTTCTATAGTTGAAATCGGCACTCTAGCTGCGCTGGCGAGTGCACCACGGATGCCTCCAAAACCTTGTATTCACTAAAAATCAATGTAGTTTGTGTTATTATAGCATAAATAACCTAGTTCCATCGAAACTACAGGTAGAATATGATTCCAAACTTACATGCAAAATCGTCGTTTCAGACCGTGAAACGCTCAAATATGATTTAAAAACTGTTTCTCAAAACATGTCTCCAAATCACTTGAAAATGCGTTTTCTAAGCGAATTACGTGTTTTTAAGGTGTTTTGCAGTAACTTCTATAGTTGAAATCGGCACTCTAGCTGCGCTGGCGAGTGCACCACGGATGCCTCCAAAACCTTGTATTCACTAAAAATCAGTGTATTTTGTGTTATTGTAGCATAAATAACCTAGTTCCATCGAAACTACAGGTAGAATATGATTCCAAAGATACATGCAAAATCGTCGTTTCAGACCGTGAAACGCTCAAATATGATGTAAAAACTGTTTCTCAAAACATGTCTCCAAATCACATGAAAATGCGTTTTCTAAGCGAATTACGTGTTTTTAAGGTGTTTTGCAGTAACTACTATAGTTGAAATCGGCACTCTAGCTGCGCTGGCGAGTGCACCACGGATGCCTCCAAAACCTTGTATTCACTAAAAATCAGTGTATTTTGTGTTATTGTACCCTAAATAACCTAGTTCCATCGAAACTACAGGTAGAATATGTTTCGTAAGATACATGCAAAATCGTCGTTTCAGACCGTGAAACGCTCAAATATGATTTAAAAACTGTTTCTCAAAACATGTCTCCAAATCACTTGAAAATGCGTTTTCTAAGCGAATTACGTGTTTTTAAGGTGTTTTGCAGTAACTTCTATAGTTCAAATCGGCACTCTAGCTGCGCTGGCGAGTGCACCACGGATGCCTCCAAAACCTTGTATTCACTAAAAATCAGTGTATTTTGTGTTATTGTAGCATAAATAACCTAGTTCCATCGAAACTACAGGTAGAATATGATTCCAAAGATACATGCAAAATCGTCGTTTCAGACCGTGAAACGCTCAAATATGATGTAAAAACTGTTTCTCAAAACATGTCTCCAAATCACTTGAAAATGCGTTTTCTAAGCGAATTACGTGTTTTTAAGGTGTTTTGCAGTAACTACTATAGTTGAAATCGGCACTCTAGCTGCGCTGGCGAGTGCACCACGGATGCCTCCAAAACCTTGTATTCACTAAAAATCAATGTAGTTTGTGTTATTATAGCATAAATAACCTAGTTCCATCGAAACTACAGGTAGAATATGATTCCAAACTTACATGCAAAATCGTCGTTTCAGACCGTGAAACGCTCAAATATGATGTAAAAACTGTTTCTCAAAACATGTCTCCAAATCACTTGAAAATGCGTTTTCTAAGCGAATTACGTGTTTTTAAGGTATTTTGCAGTTACTTCTATAGTTCAAATCGGCACTCTAGCTGCGCTGGCGAGTGCACCACGGAGTGCCTCCAAAACCTTGTATTCACTAAAAATCAATGTAGTTTGTGTTATTATAGCATAAACAACCTAGTTCCATCGAAACTACAGGTAGAATATGATTCCAAAGATACATGCAAAATCGTCGTTTCAGACCGTGAAACGTTCAAATATGATGTAAAAACTGTTTCTCAAAACATGTCTCCAAATCACTTGAAAATGCGTTTTCTAAGCGAATTACGTGTTTTTAAGGTGTTTTGCAGTAACTTCTATAGTTGAAATCGGCACTCTGCTGCGCTGGCGAGTGCACCACGGATGCCTCCAAAACCTTGTATTCACTAAAAATCAGTGTATTTTGTGTTATTGTAGCATAAATAACCTAGTTCCATCGAAACTACAGGTAGAATATGATTCCAAAGATACATGCAAAATCGTTGTTTCAGACCGTGAAACGCTCAAATATGATGTAAAAACTGTTTCTCAAAACATGTCTCCAAATCACTTGAAAATGCGTTTTCTAAGCGAATTACGTGTTTTTAAGGTGTTTTGCAGTAACTTCTATAGTTGAAATCGGCACTCTAGCTGCGCTGGCGAGTGCACCACGGAGTGCCCCCAAAAGGTTGTATTCACTAAAAAACAGTGTATTTTGTCTTATTGTACCCTAAATAACCTAGCTCCATCGAAACTACAGGTAGAATATGTTTCGTAAGATACATGCAAAATCAACGTTTCAGACCGTGAAACGCTCAAATATGATGTAAAAACTGTTTCTCAAAACATGTCTCCAAATCACTTGAAAATGCGTTTTCTAAGCGAATTACGTGTTTTTAAGGTGTTTTGCAGTAACTTCTATAGTTCAAATCGGCACTCTAGCTGCGCTGGCGAGTGCACCACGGAGTGCCTCCGGAACCTTGTATTCACTAAAAATTAATGTATTTTGTGTTATTGTAGCATAAATAACCTAGTTCCATCGAAACTACAGGTAGAATATGTTTCGTAAGATACATGCAAAATCGTCGTTTCAGACCGTGAAACGCTCAAATATGATGTAAAAACTGTTTCTCAAAACATGTCTCCAAATCACTTGAAAATGCGTTTTCTAAGCGAATTACGTGTTTTTAAGGTATTTTGCAGTATCTTCTATAGTTGAAATCGGCACTCTAGCTGCGCTGGCGAGTGCACCACGGAGTACCTCTAAAAGTTGTACTTAAAGAAATTCACTGTATTTTGTCATATTGTATCCTAAACAACAAAATTCCATCGAAAGTACCAGTAAAATATGTGTCAAAATGCTACACACAAATCGTTCGTATCAGACCGTGAAACGCTCAAATATGATGTAAAAACTGTTTCTCAAAATATGTCTCCAAATCACTTGAAAATACGTTTTCTAAGCGAATTACGTGTTTTTAAGGTGTTTTGCAGTAACTTCTATAGTTCAAATCGGCACTCTAGCTGCGCTGGCGAGTGCACCACGGAGTGCCTCCAAAACCTTGTATTCACTAAAAATCAATGTATTTTGTGTTATTATTGCATAAATAACCTAGTTCCATCGAAACTACAGGTAGAATATGATTCCAAAGATACATGCAAAATCGTCGTTTCAGACCGTGAAACGCTCAAATATGATGTAAAAACTGTTTCTCAAAACATGTCTCCAAATCACTTGAAAATGCGTTTTCTAAGCGAATTACGTGTTTTTAAGGTGTTTTGCAGTAACTTCTATAGTTGAAATCGGCACTCTAGCTGCGCTGGCGAGTGCACCACGGATGCCTCCAAAACCTTGTATTCACTAAAAATCAATGTAGTTTGTGTTATTATAGCATAAATAACCTAGTTCCATCGAAACTACAGGTAGAATATGATTCCAAACTTACATGCAAAATCGTCGTTTCAGACCGTGAAACGCTCAAATATGATGTAAAAACTGTTTCTCAAAACATGTCTCCAAATCACTTGAAAATGCGTTTTCTAAGCGAATTACGTGTTTTTAAGGTGTTTTGCAGTAACTTCTATAGTTGAAATCGGCACTCTAGCTGCGCTGGCGAGTGCACCACGGATGCCTCCAAAACCTTGTATTCACTAAAAATCAGTGTATTTTGTGTTATTGTAGCATAAATAACCTAGTTCCATCGAAACTACAGGTAGAATATGATTCCAAAGATACATGCAAAATCGTCGTTTCAGACCGTGAAACGCTCAAATATGATGTAAAAACTGTTTCTCAAAACATGTCTCCAAATCACTTGAAAATGCGTTTTCTAAGCGAATTACGTGTTTTTAAGGTGTTTTGCAGTAACTTCTATAGTTGAAATCGGCACTCTAGCTGCGCTGGCGAGTGCACCACGGATGCCTCCAAAACCTTGTATTCACTAAAAATCAGTGTATTTTGTGTTATTGTAGCATAAATAACCTAGTTCCATCGAAACTACAGGTAGAATATGATTCCAAAGATACATGCAAAATCGTCGTTTCAGACCGTGAAACGCTCAAATATGATGTAAAAACTGTTTCTCAAAACATGTCTCCAAATCACTTGAAAATGCGTTTTCTAAGCGAATTACGTGTTTTTAAGGTGTTTTGCAGTAACTACTATAGTTGAAATCGGCACTCTAGCTGCGCTGGCGAGTGCACCACGGATGCCTCCAAAACCTTGTATTCACTAAAAATCAGTGTATTTTGTGTTATTGTACCCTAAATAACCTAGTTCCATCGAAACTACAGGTAGAATATGTTTCGTAAGATACATGCAAAATCGTCGTTTCAGACCGTGAAACGCTCAAATATGATTTAAAAACTGTTTCTCAAAACATGTCTCCAAATCACTTGAAAATGCGTTTTCTAAGCGAATTACGTGTTTTTAAGGTGTTTTGCAGTAACTTCTATAGTTGAAATCGGCACTCTAGCTGCGCTGGCGAGTGCACCACGGATGCCTCCAAAACCTTGTATTCACTAAAAATCAGTGTATTTTGTGTTATTGTAGCATAAATAACCTAGTTCCATCGAAACTACAGGTAGAATATGTTTCGTAAGATACATGCAAAATCGTCGTTTCAGACCGTGAAACGCTCAAATATGATGTAAAAACTGTTTCTCAAAACATGTCTCCAAATCACTTGAAAATGCGTTTTCTAAGCGAATTACGTGTTTTTAAGGTATTTTGCAGTATCTTCTATAGTTGAAATCGGCACTCTAGCTGCGCTGGCGAGTGCACCACGGAGTACCTCTAAAAGTTGTACTTAAAGAAATTCACTGTATTTTGTCATATTGTATCCTAAACAACAAAATTCCATCGAAAGTACCAGTAAAATATGTGTCAAAATGCTACACACAAATCGTTCGTATCAGACCGTGAAACGCTCAAATATGATGTAAAAACTGTTTCTCAAAATATGTCTCCAAATCACTTGAAAATACGTTTTCTAAGCGAATTACGTGTTTTTAAGGTGTTTTGCAGTAACTTCTATAGTTCAAATCGGCACTCTAGCTGCGCTGGCGAGTGCACCACGGAGTGCCTCCAAAACCTTGTATTCACTAAAAATCAATGTATTTTGTGTTATTATTGCATAAATAACCTAGTTCCATCGAAACTACAGGTAGAATATGATTCCAAAGATACATGCAAAATCGTCGTTTCAGACCGTGAAACGCTCAAATATGATGTAAAAACTGTTTCTCAAAACATGTCTCCAAATCACTTGAAAATGCGTTTTCTAAGCGAATTACGTGTTTTTAAGGTGTTTTGCAGTAACTTCTATAGTTGAAATCGGCATTCTAGCTGCGCTGGCGAGTGCACCACGGATGCCTCCAAAACCTTGTATTCACTAAAAATCAATGTAGTTTGTGTTATTATAGCATAAATAACCTAGTTCCATCGAAACTACAGGTAGAATATGATTCCAAACTTACATGCAAAATCGTCGTTTCAGACCGTGAAACGCTCAAATATGATGTAAAAACTGTTTCTCAAAACATGTCTCCAAATCACTTGAAAATGCGTTTTCTAAGCGAATTACGTGTTTTTAAGGTGTTTTGCAGTAACTTCTATAGTTGAAATCGGCACTCTAGCTGCGCTGGCGAGTGCACCACGGATGCCTCCAAAACCTTGTATTCACTAAAAATCAGTGTATTTTGTGTTATTGTAGCATAAATAACCTAGTTCCATCGAAACTACAGGTAGAATATGATTCCAAAGATACATGCAAAATCGTCGTTTCAGACCGTGAAACGCTCAAATATGATGTAAAAACTGTTTCTCAAAACATGTCTCCAAATCACTTGAAAATGCGTTTTCTAAGCGAATTACGTGTTTTTAAGGTGTTTTGCAGTAACTACTATAGTTGAAATCGGCACTCTAGCTGCGCTGGCGAGTGCACCACGGATGCCTCCAAAACCTTGTATTCACTAAAAATCAGTGTATTTTGTGTTATTGTACCCTAAATAACCTAGTTCCATC
Source organism: Harpalus rubripes (assembly GCA_963082715.1). Classification (NCBI taxonomy): domain Eukaryota; kingdom Metazoa; phylum Arthropoda; class Insecta; order Coleoptera; family Carabidae; genus Harpalus; species Harpalus rubripes. The sequence continues at coordinate 21,544 of CAUJCB010000566.1, forward strand.
GAAACTACAGGTAGAATATGTTTCGTAAGATACATGCAAAATCGTCGTTTCAGACCGTGAAACGCTCAAATATGATTTAAAAACTGTTTCTCAAAACATGTCTCCAAATCACTTGAAAATGCGTTTTCTAAGCGAATTACGTGTTTTTAAGGTGTTTTGCAGTAACTTCTATAGTTGAAATCGGCACTCTAGCTGCGCTGGCGAGTGCACCACGGATGCCTCCAAAACCTTGTATTCACTAAAAATTAGTGTATTTTGTGTTATTGTAGCATAAATAACCTAGTTCCATCGAAACTACAGGTAGAATATGATTCCAAAGATACATGCAAAATCGTCGTTTCAGACCGTGAAACGCTCAAATATGATGTAAAAACTGTTTCTCAAAACATGTCTCCAAATCACTTGAAAATGCGTTTTCTAAGCGAATTACGTTTTTTAAGGTGTTTTGCAGTAACTTCTATAGTTGAAATCGGCACTCTAGCTGCGCTGGCGAGTGCACCACGGATGCCTCCAAAACCTTGTATTCACTAAAAATCAGTGTATTTTGTGTTATTGTAGCATAAATAACCTAGTTCCATCGAAACTACAGGTAGAATATGATTCCAAAGATACATGCAAAATCGTCGTTTCAGACCGTGAAACGCTCAAATATGATGTAAAAACTGTTTCTCAAAACATGTCTCCAAATCACTTGAAAATGCGTTTTCTAAGCGAATTACGTGTTTTTAAGGTGTTTTGCAGTAACTTCTATAGTTGAAATCGGCACTCTAGCTGCGCTGGCGAGTGCACCACGGATGCCTCCAAAACCTTGTATTCACTAAAAATCAGTGTATTTTGTGTTATTGTAGCATAAATAACCTAGTTCCATCGAAACTACAGGTAGAATATGATTCCAAAGATACATGCAAAATCGTCGTTTCAGACCGTGAAACGCTCAAATATGATGTAAAAACTGTTTCTCAAAACATGTCTCCAAATCACTTGAAAATGCGTTTTCTAAGCGAATTACGTGTTTTTAAGGTGTTTTGCAGTAACTACTATAGTTGAAATCGGCACTCTAGCTGCGCTGGCGAGTGCACCACGGATGCCTCCAAAACCTTGTATTCACTAAAAATCAGTGTATTTTGTGTTATTGTACCCTAAATAACCTAGTTCCATCGAAACTACAGGTAGAATATGTTTCGTAAGATACATGCAAAATCGTCGTTTCAGACCGTGAAACGCTCAAATATGATGTAAAAACTGTTTCTCAAAACATGTCTCCAAATCACTTGAAAATGCGTTTTCTAAGCGAATTACGTGTTTTTAAGGTGTTTTGCAGTAACTTCTATAGTTGAAATCGGCACTCTAGCTGCGCGGCGAGTGCACCACGGATGCCTCCAAAACCTTGTATTCACTAAAAATCAATGTAGTTTGTGTTATTATAGCATAAATAACCTAGTTCCATCGAAACTACAGGTAGAATATGATTCCAAACTTACATGCAAAATCGTCGTTTCAGACCGTGAAACGCTCAAATATGATTTAAAAACTGTTTCTCAAAACATGTCTCCAAATTACTTGAAAATGCGTTTTCTAAGCGAATTACGTGTTTTTAAGGTGTTTTGCAGTAACTTCTATAGTTGAAATCGGCACTCTAGCTGCGCTGGCGAGTGCACCACGGATGCCTCCAAAACCTTGTATTCACTAAAAATCAGTGTATTTTGTGTTATTGTAGCATAAATAACCTAGTTCCATCGAAACTACAGGTAGAATATGATTCCAAAGATACATGCAAAATCGTCGTTTCAGACCGTGAAACGCTCAAATATGATGTAAAAACTGTTTCTCAAAACATGTCTCCAAATCACATGAAAATGCGTTTTCTAAGCGAATTACGTGTTTTTAAGGTGTTTTGCAGTAACTACTATAGTTGAAATCGGCACTCTAGCTGCGCTGGCGAGTGCACCACGGATGCCTCCAAAACCTTGTATTCACTAAAAATCAGTGTATTTTGTGTTATTGTACCCTAAATAACCTAGTTCCATCGAAACTACAGGTAGAATTTGTTTCGTAAGATACATGCAAAATCGTCGTTTCAGACCGTGAAACGCTCAAATATGATTTAAAAACTGTTTCTCAAAACATGTCTCCAAATCACTTGAAAATGCGTTTTCTAAGCGAATTTCGTGTTTTTAAGGTGTTTTGCAGTAACTTCTATAGTTCAAATCGGCACTCTAGCTGCGCTGGCGAGTGCACCACGGAGTGCCTCCAAAACCTTGTATTCACTAAAAATCAATGTAGTTTGTGTTATTATAGCATAAATAACCTAGTTCCATCGAAACTACAGGTAGAATATGATTCCAAAGATACATGCAAAATCGTCGTTTCAGACCGTGAAACGCTCAAATATGATGTAAAAACTGTTTCTCAAAACATGTCTCCAAATCACTTGAAAATGCGTTTTCTAAGCGATTTACGTGTTTTTAAGGTGTTTTGCAGTAACTTCTATAGTTCAAATCGGCACTCTAGCTGCGCTGGCGAGTGCACCACGGAGTGCCTCCAAAACCTTGTATTCACTAAAAATCAATGTAGTTTGTGTTATTATAGCATAAATAACCTAGTTCCATCGAAACTACAGGTAGAATATGATTCCAAAGATACATGCAAAATCGTCGTTTCAGACCGTGAAACGCTCAAATATGATGTAAAAACTGTTTCTCAAAACATGTCTCCAAATCACTTGAAAATGCGTTTTCTAAGCGAATTACGTGTTTTTAAGGTGTTTTGCAGTAACTTCTATAGTTGAAATCGGCACTCTAGCTGCGCTGGCGAGTGCACCACGGAGTGCCTCCAAAACCTTGTATTCACTAAAAATCAATGTAGTTTGTGTTATTATAGCATAAATAACCTAGTTCCATCGAAACTACAGGTAGAATATGATTCCAAAGATACATGCAAAATCGTCGTTTCAGACCGTGAAACGCTCAAATATGATGTAAAAACTGTTTCTCAAAACATGTCTCCAAATCACTTGAAAATGCGTTTTCTAAGCGATTTACGTGTTTTTAAGGTGTTTTGCAGTAACTTCTATAGTTCAAATCGGCACTCTAGCTGCGCTGGCGAGTGCACCACGGAGTGCCTCCAAAACCTTGTATTCACTAAAAATCAATGTATTTTGTGTTATTATTGCATAAATAACCTAGTTCCATCGAAACTACAGGTAGAATATGATTCCAAAGATACATGCAAAATCGTCGTTTCAGACCGTGAAACGCTCAAATATGATGTAAAAACTGTTTCTCAAAACATGTCTCCAAATCACTTGAAAATGCGTTTTCTAAGCGAATTACGTGTTTTTAAGGTGTTTTGCAGTAACTTCTATAGTTGAAATCGGCACTCTAGCTGCGCTGGCGAGTGCACCACGGATGCCTCCAAAACCTTGTATTCACTAAAAATCAATGTAGTTTGTGTTATTATAGCATAAATAACCTAGTTCCATCGAAACTACAGGTAGAATATGATTCCAAACTTACATGCAAAATCGTCGTTTCAGACCGTGAAACGCTCAAATATGATGTAAAAACTGTTTCTCAAAACATGTCTCCAAATCACTTGAAAATGCGTTTTCTAAGCGAATTACGTGTTTTTAAGGTGTTTTGCAGTAACTTCTATAGTTGAAATCGGCACTCTAGCTGCGCTGGCGAGTGCACCACGGATGCCTCCAAAACCTTGTATTCACTAAAAATCAGTGTATTTTGTGTTATTGTAGCATAAATAACCTAGTTCCATCGAAACTACAGGTAGAATATGATTCCAAAGATACATGCAAAATCGTCGTTTCAGACCGTGAAACGCTCAAATATGATGTAAAAACTGTTTCTCAAAACATGTCTCCAAATCACTTGAAAATGCGTTTTCTAAGCGAATTACGTGTTTTTAAGGTGTCTTGCAGTAACTTCTATAGTTGAAATCGGTACTCTAGCTGCGCTGGCGAGTGCACCACGGAAGCCTCCAAAACCTTGTATTCACTAAAAATCAGTGTATTTTGTGTTATTGTAGCATAAATAACCTAGTTCCATCGAAACTACAGGTAGAATATGATTCCAAAGATACATGCAAAATCGTCGTTTCAGACCGTGAAACGCTCAAATATGATGTAAAAACTGTTTCTCAAAACATGTCTCCAAATCACTTGAAAATGCGTTTTCTAAGCGAATTACGTGTTTTTAAGGTGTTTTGCAGTAACTTCTATAGTTGAAATCGGCACTCTAGCTGCGCTGGCGAGTGCACCACGGATGCCTCCAAAACCTTGTATTCACTAAAAATCAGTGTATTTTGTGTTATTGTACCCTAAATAACCTAATTCCATCGAAACTACAGGTAGAATATGTTTCGTAAGATACATGCAAAATCGTCGTTTCAGACCGTGAAACGCTCAAATATGATTTAAAAACTGTTTCTCAAAACATGTCTCCAAATCACTTGAAAATGCGTTTTCTAAGCGAATTACGTGTTTTTAAGGTGTTTTGCAGTAACTTCTATAGTTGAAATCGGCACTCTAGCTGCGCTGGCGAGTGCACCACGGATGCCTCCAAAACCTTGTATTCACTAAAAATCAGTGTATTTTGTGTTATTGTAGCATAAATAACCTAGTTCCATCGAAACTACAGGTAGAATATGATTCCAAAGATACATGCAAAATCGTCGTTTCAGACCGTGAAACGCTCAAATATGATGTAAAAACTGTTTCTCAAAACATGTCTCCAAATCACTTGAAAATGCGTTTTCTAAGCGAATTACGTGTTTTTAAGGTGTTTTGCAGTAACTACTATAGTTGAAATCGGCACTCTAGCTGCGCTGGCGAGTGCACCACGGATGCCTCCAAAACCTTGTATTCACTAAAAATCAGTGTATTTTGTGTTATTGTACCCTAAATAACCTAATTCCATCGAAACTACAGGTAGAATATGTTTCGTAAGATACATGCAAAATCGTCGTTTCAGACCGTGAAACGCTCAAATATGATTTAAAAACTGTTTCTCAAAACATGTCTCCAAATCACTTGAAAATGCGTTTTCTAAGCGAATTACGTGTTTTTAAGGTGTTTTGCAGTAACTTCTATAGTTGAAATCGGCACTCTAGCTGCGCTGGCGAGTGCACCACGGATGCCTCCAAAACCTTGTATTCACTAAAAATTAGTGTATTTTGTGTTATTGTAGCATAAATAACCTAGTTCCATCGAAACTACAGGTAGAATATGATTCCAAAGATACATGCAAAATCGTCGTTTCAGACCGTGAAACGCTCAAATATGATGTAAAAACTGTTTCTCAAAACATGTCTCCAAATCACTTGAAAATGCGTTTTCTAAGCGAATTACGTTTTTTAAGGTGTTTTGCAGTAACTTCTATAGTTGAAATCGGCACTCTAGCTGCGCTGGCGAGTGCACCACGGATGCCTCCAAAACCTTGTATTCACTAAAAATCAGTGTATTTTGTGTTATTGTAGCATAAATAACCTAGTTCCATCGAAACTACAGGTAGAATATGATTCCAAAGATACATGCAAAATCGTCGTTTCAGACCGTGAAACGCTCAAATATGATGTAAAAACTGTTTCTCAAAACATGTCTCCAAATCACTTGAAAATGCGTTTTCTAAGCGAATTACGTGTTTTTAAGGTGTTTTGCAGTAACTTCTATAGTTGAAATCGGCACTCTAGCTGCGCTGGCGAGTGCACCACGGATGCCTCCAAAACCTTGTATTCACTAAAAATCAGTGTATTTTGTGTTATTGTAGCATAAATAACCTAGTTCCATCGAAACTACAGGTAGAATATGATTCCAAAGATACATGCAAAATCGTCGTTTCAGACCGTGAAACGCTCAAATATGATGTAAAAACTGTTTCTCAAAACATGTCTCCAAATCACTTGAAAATGCGTTTTCTAAGCGAATTACGTGTTTTTAAGGTGTTTTGCAGTAACTACTATAGTTGAAATCGGCACTCTAGCTGCGCTGGCGAGTGCACCACGGATGCCTCCAAAACCTTGTATTCACTAAAAATCAGTGTATTTTGTGTTATTGTACCCTAAATAACCTAGTTCCATCGAAACTACAGGTAGAATATGTTTCGTAAGATACATGCAAAATCGTCGTTTCAGACCGTGAAACGCTCAAATATGATGTAAAAACTGTTTCTCAAAACATGTCTCCAAATCACTTGAAAATGCGTTTTCTAAGCGAATTACGTGTTTTTAAGGTGTTTTGCAGTAACTTCTATAGTTGAAATCGGCACTCTAGCTGCGCGGCGAGTGCACCACGGATGCCTCCAAAACCTTGTATTCACTAAAAATCAATGTAGTTTGTGTTATTATAGCATAAATAACCTAGTTCCATCGAAACTACAGGTAGAATATGATTCCAAACTTACATGCAAAATCGTCGTTTCAGACCGTGAAACGCTCAAATATGATTTAAAAACTGTTTCTCAAAACATGTCTCCAAATTACTTGAAAATGCGTTTTCTAAGCGAATTACGTGTTTTTAAGGTGTTTTGCAGTAACTTCTATAGTTGAAATCGGCACTCTAGCTGCGCTGGCGAGTGCACCACGGATGCCTCCAAAACCTTGTATTCACTAAAAATCAGTGTATTTTGTGTTATTGTAGCATAAATAACCTAGTTCCATCGAAACTACAGGTAGAATATGATTCCAAAGATACATGCAAAATCGTCGTTTCAGACCGTGAAACGCTCAAATATGATGTAAAAACTGTTTCTCAAAACATGTCTCCAAATCACATGAAAATGCGTTTTCTAAGCGAATTACGTGTTTTTAAGGTGTTTTGCAGTAACTACTATAGTTGAAATCGGCACTCTAGCTGCGCTGGCGAGTGCACCACGGATGCCTCCAAAACCTTGTATTCACTAAAAATCAGTGTATTTTGTGTTATTGTACCCTAAATAACCTAGTTCCATCGAAACTACAGGTAGAATTTGTTTCGTAAGATACATGCAAAATCGTCGTTTCAGACCGTGAAACGCTCAAATATGATTTAAAAACTGTTTCTCAAAACATGTCTCCAAATCACTTGAAAATGCGTTTTCTAAGCGAATTTCGTGTTTTTAAGGTGTTTTGCAGTAACTTCTATAGTTCAAATCGGCACTCTAGCTGCGCTGGCGAGTGCACCACGGAGTGCCTCCAAAACCTTGTATTCACTAAAAATCAATGTAGTTTGTGTTATTATAGCATAAATAACCTAGTTCCATCGAAACTACAGGTAGAATATGATTCCAAAGATACATGCAAAATCGTCGTTTCAGACCGTGAAACGCTCAAATATGATGTAAAAACTGTTTCTCAAAACATGTCTCCAAATCACTTGAAAATGCGTTTTCTAAGCGATTTACGTGTTTTTAAGGTGTTTTGCAGTAACTTCTATAGTTCAAATCGGCACTCTAGCTGCGCTGGCGAGTGCACCACGGAGTGCCTCCAAAACCTTGTATTCACTAAAAATCAATGTAGTTTGTGTTATTATAGCATAAATAACCTAGTTCCATCGAAACTACAGGTAGAATATGATTCCAAAGATACATGCAAAATCGTCGTTTCAGACCGTGAAACGCTCAAATATGATGTAAAAACTGTTTCTCAAAACATGTCTCCAAATCACTTGAAAATGCGTTTTCTAAGCGAATTACGTGTTTTTAAGGTGTTTTGCAGTAACTTCTATAGTTCAAATCGGCACTCTAGCTGCGCTGGCGAGTGCACCACGGAGTGCCTCCAAAACCTTGTATTCACTAAAAATCAATGTAGTTTGTGTTATTATAGCATAAATAACCTAGTTCCATCGAAACTACAGGTAGAATATGATTCCAAAGATACATGCAAAATCGTCGTTTCAGACCGTGAAACGCTCAAATATGATGTAAAAACTGTTTCTCAAAACATGTCTCCAAATCACTTGAAAATGCGTTTTCTAAGCGATTTACGTGTTTTTAAGGTGTTTTGCAGTAACTTCTATAGTTCAAATCGGCACTCTAGCTGCGCTGGCGAGTGCACCACGGAGTGCCTCCAAAACCTTGTATTCACTAAAAATCAATGTATTTTGTGTTATTATTGCATAAATAACCTAGTTCCATCGAAACTACAGGTAGAATATGATTCCAAAGATACATGCAAAATCGTCGTTTCAGACCGTGAAACGCTCAAATATGATGTAAAAACTGTTTCTCAAAACATGTCTCCAAATCACTTGAAAATGCGTTTTCTAAGCGAATTACGTGTTTTTAAGGTGTTTTGCAGTAACTTCTATAGTTGAAATCGGCACTCTAGCTGCGCTGGCGAGTGCACCACGGATGCCTCCAAAACCTTGTATTCACTAAAAATCAGTGTATTTTGTGTTATTGTAGCATAAATAACCTAGTTCCATCGAAACTACAGGTAGAATATGATTCCAAAGATACATGCAAAATCGTCGTTTCAGACCGTGAAACGCTCAAATATGATGTAAAAACTGTTTCTCAAAACATGTCTCCAAATCACTTGAAAATGCGTTTTCTAAGCGAATTACGTGTTTTTAAGGTGTTTTGCAGTAACTACTATAGTTGAAATCGGCACTCTAGCTGCGCTGGCGAGTGCACCACGGATGCCTCCAAAACCTTGTATTCACTAAAAATCAGTGTATTTTGTGTTATTGTACCCTAAATAACCTAGTTCCATCGAAACTACAGGTAGAATATGTTTCGTAAGATACATGCAAAATCGTCGTTTCAGACCGTGAAACGCTCAAATATGATGTAAAAACTGTTTCTCAAAACATGTCTCCAAATCACTTGAAAATGCGTTTTCTAAGCGAATTACGTGTTTTTAAGGTGTTTTGCAGTAACTTCTATAGTTGAAATCGGCACTCTAGCTGCGCGGCGAGTGCACCACGGATGCCTCCAAAACCTTGTATTCACTAAAAATCAATGTAGTTTGTGTTATTATAGCATAAATAACCTAGTTCCATCGAAACTACAGGTAGAATATGATTCCAAACTTACATGCAAAATCGTCGTTTCAGACCGTGAAACGCTCAAATATGATTTAAAAACTGTTTCTCAAAACATGTCTCCAAATTACTTGAAAATGCGTTTTCTAAGCGAATTACGTGTTTTTAAGGTGTTTTGCAGTAACTTCTATAGTTGAAATCGGCACTCTAGCTGCGCTGGCGAGTGCACCACGGATGCCTCCAAAACCTTGTATTCACTAAAAATCAGTGTATTTTGTGTTATTGTAGCATAAATAACCTAGTTCCATCGAAACTACAGGTAGAATATGATTCCAAAGATACATGCAAAATCGTCGTTTCAGACCGTGAAACGCTCAAATATGATGTAAAAACTGTTTCTCAAAACATGTCTCCAAATCACATGAAAATGCGTTTTCTAAGCGAATTACGTGTTTTTAAGGTGTTTTGCAGTAACTACTATAGTTGAAATCGGCACTCTAGCTGCGCTGGCGAGTGCACCACGGATGCCTCCAAAACCTTGTATTCACTAAAAATCAGTGTATTTTGTGTTATTGTACCCTAAATAACCTAGTTCCATCGAAACTACAGGTAGAATTTGTTTCGTAAGATACATGCAAAATCGTCGTTTCAGACCGTGAAACGCTCAAATATGATTTAAAAACTGTTTCTCAAAACATGTCTCCAAATCACTTGAAAATGCGTTTTCTAAGCGAATTTCGTGTTTTTAAGGTGTTTTGCAGTAACTTCTATAGTTGAAATCGGCACTCTAGCTGCGCTGGCGAGTGCACCACGGATGCCTCCAAAACCTTGTATTCACTAAAAATCAGTGTATTTTGTGTTATTGTACCCTAAATAACCTAGTTCCATCGAAACTACAGGTAGAATATGTTTCGTAAGATACATGCAAAATCGTCGTTTCAGACCGTGAAACGCTCAAATATGATTTAAAAACTGTTTCTCAAAACATGTCTCCAAATCACTTGAAAATGCGTTTTCTAAGCGAATTACGTGTTTTTAAGGTGTTTTGCAGTAACTTCTATAGTTGAAATCGGCACTCTAGCTGCGCTGGCGAGTGCACCACGGATGCCTCCAAAACCTTGTATTCACTAAAAATTAGTGTATTTTGTGTTATTGTAGCATAAATAACCTAGTTCCATCGAAACTACAGGTAGAATATGATTCCAAAGATACATGCAAAATCGTCGTTTCAGACCGTGAAACGCTCAAATATGATGTAAAAACTGTTTCTCAAAACATGTCTCCAAATCACTTGAAAATGCGTTTTCTAAGCGAATTACGTTTTTTAAGGTGTTTTGCAGTAACTTCTATAGTTGAAATCGGCACTCTAGCTGCGCTGGCGAGTGCACCACGGATGCCTCCAAAACCTTGTATTCACTAAAAATCAGTGTATTTTGTGTTATTGTAGCATAAATAACCTAGTTCCATCGAAACTACAGGTAGAATATGATTCCAAAGATACATGCAAAATCGTCGTTTCAGACCGTGAAACGCTCAAATATGATGTAAAAACTGTTTCTCAAAACATGTCTCCAAATCACTTGAAAATGCGTTTTCTAAGCGAATTACGTGTTTTTAAGGTGTTTTGCAGTAACTTCTATAGTTGAAATCGGCACTCTAGCTGCGCTGGCGAGTGCACCACGGATGCCTCCAAAACCTTGTATTCACTAAAAATCAGTGTATTTTGTGTTATTGTAGCATAAATAACCTAGTTCCATCGAAACTACAGGTAGAATATGATTCCAAAGATACATGCAAAATCGTCGTTTCAGACCGTGAAACGCTCAAATATGATGTAAAAACTGTTTCTCAAAACATGTCTCCAAATCACTTGAAAATGCGTTTTCTAAGCGAATTACGTGTTTTTAAGGTGTTTTGCAGTAACTACTATAGTTGAAATCGGCACTCTAGCTGCGCTGGCGAGTGCACCACGGATGCCTCCAAAACCTTGTATTCACTAAAAATCAGTGTATTTTGTGTTATTGTACCCTAAATAACCTAGTTCCATCGAAACTACAGGTAGAATATGTTTCGTAAGATACATGCAAAATCGTCGTTTCAGACCGTGAAACGCTCAAATATGATGTAAAAACTGTTTCTCAAAACATGTCTCCAAATCACTTGAAAATGCGTTTTCTAAGCGAATTACGTGTTTTTAAGGTGTTTTGCAGTAACTTCTATAGTTGAAATCGGCACTCTAGCTGCGCGGCGAGTGCACCACGGATGCCTCCAAAACCTTGTATTCACTAAAAATCAATGTAGTTTGTGTTATTATAGCATAAATAACCTAGTTCCATCGAAACTACAGGTAGAATATGATTCCAAACTTACATGCAAAATCGTCGTTTCAGACCGTGAAACGCTCAAATATGATTTAAAAACTGTTTCTCAAAACATGTCTCCAAATTACTTGAAAATGCGTTTTCTAAGCGAATTACGTGTTTTTAAGGTGTTTTGCAGTAACTTCTATAGTTGAAATCGGCACTCTAGCTGCGCTGGCGAGTGCACCACGGATGCCTCCAAAACCTTGTATTCACTAAAAATCAGTGTATTTTGTGTTATTGTAGCATAAATAACCTAGTTCCATCGAAACTACAGGTAGAATATGATTCCAAAGATACATGCAAAATCGTCGTTTCAGACCGTGAAACGCTCAAATATGATGTAAAAACTGTTTCTCAAAACATGTCTCCAAATCACATGAAAATGCGTTTTCTAAGCGAATTACGTGTTTTTAAGGTGTTTTGCAGTAACTACTATAGTTGAAATCGGCACTCTAGCTGCGCTGGCGAGTGCACCACGGATGCCTCCAAAACCTTGTATTCACTAAAAATCAGTGTATTTTGTGTTATTGTACCCTAAATAACCTAGTTCCATCGAAACTACAGGTAGAATTTGTTTCGTAAGATACATGCAAAATCGTCGTTTCAGACCGTGAAACGCTCAAATATGATTTAAAAACTGTTTCTCAAAACATGTCTCCAAATCACTTGAAAATGCGTTTTCTAAGCGAATTTCGTGTTTTTAAGGTGTTTTGCAGTAACTTCTATAGTTCAAATCGGCACTCTAGCTGCGCTGGCGAGTGCACCACGGAGTGCCTCCAAAACCTTGTATTCACTAAAAATCAATGTAGTTTGTGTTATTATAGCATAAATAACCTAGTTCCATCGAAACTACAGGTAGAATATGATTCCAAAGATACATGCAAAATCGTCGTTTCAGACCGTGAAACGCTCAAATATGATGTAAAAACTGTTTCTCAAAACATGTCTCCAAATCACTTGAAAATGCGTTTTCTAAGCGATTTACGTGTTTTTAAGGTGTTTTGCAGTAACTTCTATAGTTCAAATCGGCACTCTAGCTGCGCTGGCGAGTGCACCACGGAGTGCCTCCAAAACCTTGTATTCACTAAAAATCAATGTAGTTTGTGTTATTATAGCATAAATAACCTAGTTCCATCGAAACTACAGGTAGAATATGATTCCAAAGATACATGCAAAATCGTCGTTTCAGACCGTGAAACGCTCAAATATGATGTAAAAACTGTTTCTCAAAACATGTCTCCAAATCACTTGAAAATGCGTTTTCTAAGCGAATTACGTGTTTTTAAGGTGTTTTGCAGTAACTTCTATAGTTGAAATCGGCACTCTAGCTGCGCTGGCGAGTGCACCACGGAGTGCCTCCAAAACCTTGTATTCACTAAAAATCAATGTAGTTTGTGTTATTATAGCATAAATAACCTAGTTCCATCGAAACTACAGGTAGAATATGATTCCAAAGATACATGCAAAATCGTCGTTTCAGACCGTGAAACGCTCAAATATGATGTAAAAACTGTTTCTCAAAACATGTCTCCAAATCACTTGAAAATGCGTTTTCTAAGCGATTTACGTGTTTTTAAGGTGTTTTGCAGTAACTTCTATAGTTCAAATCGGCACTCTAGCTGCGCTGGCGAGTGCACCACGGAGTGCCTCCAAAACCTTGTATTCACTAAAAATCAATGTATTTTGTGTTATTATTGCATAAATAACCTAGTTCCATCGAAACTACAGGTAGAATATGATTCCAAAGATACATGCAAAATCGTCGTTTCAGACCGTGAAACGCTCAAATATGATGTAAAAACTGTTTCTCAAAACATGTCTCCAAATCACTTGAAAATGCGTTTTCTAAGCGAATTACGTGTTTTTAAGGTGTTTTGCAGTAACTTCTATAGTTGAAATCGGCACTCTAGCTGCGCTGGCGAGTGCACCACGGATGCCTCCAAAACCTTGTATTCACTAAAAATCAATGTAGTTTGTGTTATTATAGCATAAATAACCTAGTTCCATCGAAACTACAGGTAGAATATGATTCCAAACTTACATGCAAAATCGTCGTTTCAGACCGTGAAACGCTCAAATATGATGTAAAAACTGTTTCTCAAAACATGTCTCCAAATCACTTGAAAATGCGTTTTCTAAGCGAATTACGTGTTTTTAAGGTGTTTTGCAGTAACTTCTATAGTTGAAATCGGCACTCTAGCTGCGCTGGCGAGTGCACCACGGATGCCTCCAAAACCTTGTATTCACTAAAAATCAGTGTATTTTGTGTTATTGTAGCATAAATAACCTAGTTCCATCGAAACTACAGGTAGAATATGATTCCAAAGATACATGCAAAATCGTCGTTTCAGACCGTGAAACGCTCAAATATGATGTAAAAAACTGTTTCTCAAAACATGTCTCCAAATCACTTGAAAATGCGTTTTCTAAGCGAATT
>CAUJCB010000567.1:0-77722 GCA_963082715.1 Harpalus rubripes
CTTCTATAGTTCAAATCGGCACTCTAGCTGCGCTGGCGAGTGCACCACGGAGTGCCTCCAAAAGTTTGTATTCACTAAAAACCAGTGTATTTTGTCTTATGGTACCCTAAATAACCTGGTTCCATCGAAACTACAGGTAGAATATGTTCCCAAAGATACATGCACAATCGTCGTTTCAGACCGCGAAACGCTCAAATATGATGTAAAAACTGTTTCTCAAAACATGTCTCCAAATCACTTGAAAATGCGTTTTCTAAGCGAATTACGTGTTTTTAAGGTGTTTTGCAGTAACTTCTATAGTTAAAATCGGCACTCAAGCTGCGCTGGCGAGTGCACCACGGAGTGCCCCCAAAACCTTGTATTCACTAAAAATCAGTGTATTTTGTCTTATTGTACCCTAAATAACCTAGTTCCATCGAAACTACAGGTAGAATATGTTTCGAAAGATACATGCAAAATCGTCGTTTCAGACCGTGAAACGCTCAAATATGATGTAAAAACTGTTTCTCAAAACATGTCTCCAAATCACTTGAAAATGCGTTTTCTAAGCGAATTACGTGTTTTTAAGGTGTTTTGCAGTAACTTCTATAGTTCAAATCGGCACTCTAGCTGCGCTGGCGAGTGCACCACGGAGTGCCCCTAAAACCTTGTATTCACTAAAAATCAGTGTATTTTGTCTTATTGTACCCTAAATAACCTAGTTCCATCGAAACTACAGGTAGAATATGTTTCCAAAGATACATGCAAAATCGTCGTTTCAGACCGTGAAACGCTCAAATATGATGTAAAAACTGTTTCCCAAAACATGTCTCCAAATCACTTGAAAATGCTTTTTCTAAGCGAATTACGTGCTTTTAAGGTGTTTTGCAGTAACTTATATAGTTCAAATCGGCACTCTAGCTGCGCTGGCGAGTGCACCACGGAGTGCCTCCAAAAGTTTGTATTCACTAAAAATAGTGTATTTTGGCTTATTGTACCCTAAATAACCTAGGTCCATCGAAACTACAGGTAGAATATGTTTCCAAAGATACATGCAAAATCGTCGTTTCAGACCGTGAAACGCTCAAATATGATGTAAAAACTGTTTCTCAAAACATGTCTCCAAATCACTTGAAAATGCGTTTTCTAAGCGAATTACGTGTTTTTAAGGTGTTTTGCAGTAACTTCTATAGTTCAAATCGGCACTCTAGCTGCGCTGGCGAGTGCACCACGAAGTGCCCCTAAAACCTGGTATTCACTAAAAATCAGTGTATTTTGTCTTATTGTAGCATAAATAACCTAGTTCCATCGAAACTACAGGTAGAATATGTTTCGAAAGATACATGCAATATCGTCGTTTCAGGCCGTGAAACGCTCAAATATGATGTAAAAACTGTTTCTCAAAACATGTCTCCAAATCACTTGAAAATGCGTTTTCTAAGCGAATTACGTGCTTTTAAGGTGTTTTGCAGTAACTTCTATAGTTCAAATCGGCACTCTAGCTGCGCTGGCGAGTGCACCACGGAGTGCCTCCAAAAGTTTGTATTCACTAAAAAACAGTGTATTTTGGCTTATTGTACCCTAAATAACCTAGTTCCATCGAAACTACAGGTAGAATATGTTTCGAAAGATACATGCAAAATCGTGGTTTCAGACCGTGAAACGCTCAAATATGATGTAAAAACTGTTTCTCAAAACATGTCTCCAAATCACTTGAAAATGCGTTTTCTAAGCGAATTACGTGCTTTTAAGGTGTTTTGCAGTAACTTCTATAGTTCAAATCGGCACTCTAGCTGCGCTGGCGAGTGCACCACGGAGTGCCCACAAAACCTTGTATTCACTAAAAATCAGTGTATTTTGTCTTATTGTACCCTAAATAACCTAGTTCCATCGAAACTACAGGTAGAATATGTTTCGAAAGATACATGCAAAATCGTCGTTTCAGGCCGTGAAACGCTCAAATATGATGTAAAAACTGTTTCTCAAAACATGTCTCTAAATCACTTGAAAATGCGTTTTCTAAGCGAATTACGTGCTTTTAAGGTGTTTTGCAGTAACTTCTATAGTTCAAATCAGCACTCTAGCTGCGCTGGCGAGTGCACTACGGAGTGCCTCCAAAAGTTTGTATTCACTAAAAAACAGTGTATGTTGGCTTATTGTACCCTAAATAACCTAGTTCCATCGAAACTACAGGTAGAATATGTTTCCAAAGATACATGCAAAATCGTCGTTTCAGACCGTGAAACGCTCAAATAAGATGTAAAATCTGTTTCTCAAAACATGTCTCCAAATCACTTGAAAATGCGTTTTGTAAGCGAATTACGTGCTTTTAAGGTGTTTTGCAGTAAGGTGTTTTGCAGTAACTTCTATAGTTCAAATCGGCACTCTAGCTGCGCTGGCGAGTGCACCACGGAGTGTCTCCAAAAGGTTGTATACACTAAAAAACAGTGTATTTTGGCTTATTATACCCTAAATAACCTAGTTCCATCGAAACTACAGGTAGAATATGTTTCCAAAGATACATGCAAAATCGTTGTTTCAGGCCGTGAAACGCTCAAATATGATGTAAAAACTGTTTCTCAAAACATGTCTCCAAATCACTTGAAAATGCGTTTTCTAAGTGAATTACGTGCTTTTAAGGTGTTTTGCAGTAACTTCTATAGTTCAAATCGGCACTCTAGCTGCAATGGCGAGTGCACCACGGAGTGCCCCCAAAACCTTGTATTCACTAAAAATCAGTGTATTTTGTCTTATTGTACCCTAAATCGAAACTACAGGTAGAATATGTTTCGAAAGATACATGCAAAATCGTCGTTTCAGACCGTGAAACGCTAAAATATGATGTAAAAACTGTTTCTCAAAACATGTCTCCAAATCACTTGAAAATGCGTTTTCTAAGCGAGTTACGTGTTTTTAAGGTGTTTTGCAGTAACTTCTATAGTTCAAATCGGCACTCTAGCTGCGCTGGCAAGTGCACCACGGAGTGCCTCCAAAAGTTTGTATTCACTAAAAAACAGTGTATTTTGTCTTATTGTACCCTAAATAACCTAGTTCCATCGAAACTACAGGTAGAATATGTTTCCAAAGATACATGCAAAATCGCCGTTTCAGACCGTGAAACGCTCAAATATGATGTAAAAACTGTTTCTCAAAACATGTCTCCAAATCACTTGAAAATGCGTTTTCTAAGCGAATTACGTATTTTTAAGGTGTTTTGCAGTAACTTCTATAGTTCAAATCGGCACTCTAGCTGAGCTGGCGAGTGCACCACGGAGTGCCCCCAAAACCTTGTATTCACTAAAAATCAGTGTATTTTGTCTTATTGTACCCTAAATAACCTAGTTCCATCGAAACTACAGGTAGAATATGTTTCGAAAGATACATGCAAAATCGTCGTTTCAGACCGTGAAACGCTCAAATATGATGTAAAAACTGTTTCTCAAAACATGTCTCCAAATCACTTGAAAATGCGTTTTCTAAGCGAATTACGTGCTTTTAAGGTGTTTTGCAGTAACTTCTATAGTTCAAATCGGCATTCTAGCTGCGCTGGCGAGTGCACCACGGAGTGCCTCCAAAAGTTTGTATTCACTGAAAAACAGTGTATTTTGTCTTATTGTAGCATAAATAACCTAGTTCCATCGAAACTACAGGTAGAATATGTTTCGAAAGATACTTGCAAAATCGTCGTTTCAGGCCGTGAAACGCTCAAATATGATGTAAAAACTGTTTCTCAAAACATGTCTCCAAATCACTTGAAAATGCGTTTTCTAAGCGAATTACGTGTTTTTAAGGTGTTTTGCAGTAACTTCTATAGTTCAAATCGGCACTCTAGCTGCGCTGGCAAGTGCACCACGGAGTGCCTCCAAAAGTTTGTATTCACTAAAAAACAGTGTATTTTGTCTTATTGTACCCTAAATAACCTAGTTCCATCGAAACTACAGGTAGAATATGTTTCCAAAGATACATGCAAAATCGCCGTTTCAGACCGTGAAACGCTCAAATATGATGTAAAAACTGTTTCTCAAAACATGTCTCCAAATCACTTTAAAATGCGTTTTCTAAGCGAATTACGTATTTTTAAGGTGTTTTGCAGTAACTTCTATAGTTCAAATCGGCACTCTAGCTGAGCTGGCGAGTGCACCACGGAGTGCCCCCAAAACCTTGTATTCACTAAAAATCAGTGTATTTTGTCTTATTGTACCCTAAATAACCTAGTTCCATCGAAACTACAGGTAGAATATGTTTCGAAAGATACATGCAAAATCGTCGTTTCAGACCGTGAAACGCTCAAATATGATGTAAAAACTGTTTCTCAAAACATGTCTCCAAATCACTTGAAAATGCGTTTTCTAAGCGAATTACGTGCTTTTAAGGTGTTTTGCAGTAACTTCTATAGTTCAAATCGGCATTCTAGCTGCGCTGGCGAGTGCACCACGGAGTGCCTCCAAAAGTTTGTATTCACTGAAAAACAGTGTATTTTGTCTTATTGTACCCTAAATAACCTAGTTCCATCGAAACTACAGGTAGTGTATGTTTCCAAAGATACATGCAAAATCGTCGTTTCAGACCGTGAAACGCTCAAATATGATGTAAAAACTGTTTCTCAAAACATGTCTCCAAATAACTTGAAAATGCGTTTTCTAAGCGAATTACGTGTTTTTAAGGTGTTTTGCAGTAACTTCTATAGTTCAAATCGGCACTCTAGCTGCGCTGGCGAGTGCACCACGAAGTGCCCCCAAAACCTGGTATTCACTAAAAATCAGTGTATTTTGTCTTATTGTAGCATAAATAACCTAGTTCCATCGAAACTACAGGTAGAATATGTTTCGAAAGATACTTGCAAAATCGTCGTTTCAGGCCGTGAAACGCTCAAATATGATGTAAAAACTGTTTCTCAAAACATGTCTCCAAATCACTTGAAAATGCGTTTTCTAAGCGAATTACGTGCTTTTAAGGTGTTTTGCAGTAACTTCTATAGTTCAAATCGGCATTCTAGCTGCGCTGGCGAGTGCACCACGGAGTGCCTCCAAAAGTTTGTATTCACTAAAAAACAGTGTATTTTGTCTTATTGTACCCTAAATAACCTAGTTCCATCGAAACTACAGGTAGAATATGTTTCCGAAGATACATGCAAAATCGTCGTTTCAGACCGTGAAACGCTCAAATATGATGTAAAAACTGTTTCTCAAAACATGTCTCCAAATCACTTGAAAATGCGTTTTCTAAGCGAATTACATGTTTTTAAGGTGTTTTGCAGTAACTTCTATAGTTCAAATCGGCACTCTAGCTGCGCTGGCGAGTGCACCACGGAGTGCCCACAAAACCTTGTATTCTCTAAAAATCAGTGTATTATGTCATATTGTAGCATAAATAACCTAGTTCCATCGAAACTACAGGTAGACTATGTTTCGAAAGATACATGCAAAATCGTCGTTTCAGGCCGTGGAACGCTCAAATATGATGTAAAAACTGTTTCTCAAAACATGTCTCCAAATCACTTGAAAATGCGTTTTCTAAGCGAATTACGTGCTTTTCAGGTGTTTTGCAGTAACTTCTATAGTTCAAATCGGCACTCTAGCTGCGCTGGCGAGTGCACCACGGAGTGCCTCCAAAAGTTTGTATTCACTAAAAATCAGTGTATTTTGGCTTATTATACCCTAAATAACCTAGTTCCATCGAAACTACAGGTAGAATATGTTTCCAAAGATACATGCAAAATCGTCGTTTCAGACCGTGAAACGCTCAAATATGATGTAAAAACTATTTCTCAAACATGTCTCCAAATCACTTGAAAATGCGTTTTCTAAGCGAATTACGTGCTTTTAAGGTGTTTTGCAGTAACTTCTATAGTTCAAATCGGCACTCTAGCTGCGCTGGCGAGTGCACCACGGAGTGCCTCCAAAAGGTTGTATTTACTAAAAAACAGTGTATTTTGGCTTATTATACCCTAAATAACCTAGTTCCATCGAAACTACATGTAGAATATTTTTCCAAAGATACATGCAAAATCGTCGTTTCAGACCGTGAAACGCTCAAATATGATGTAAAAACTGTTTCTCAAAACATGTCTCCAAATCACTTGAAAATGCGTTTTCTAAGCGAAGTACGTGTTTTTAAGGTGTTTTGCAGTAACTTCTATAGTTCAAATCGGCACTCTAGTTGCGCTGGCGAGTGTACCACGGAGTGCCCCCAAAACCTTGTATTCACTAAAAATCAGTGTATTTTGTCGTATTGTAGTATAAATAACCTAGTTCTATCGAAACTACAGGTAGAATATGTTTCCAAAGATACATGCAAAATCGTCGTTTCAGACCGTGAAACGCTGATGTAAAAACTGTTTCTCAAAACATTTCTCCAAATCACTTGAAAATGCGTTTTCTAAACGAATTACGTGCTTTTAAGGTGTTTTGCAGTAACTTCTATAGTTCAAATCGGCACTCTAGCTGCGCTGGCGAGTGCACCACGGAGTGCCTCCAAAAGTTTGTATTCACTAAAAAACAGTGTATTTTGGCTTGTTGTACCCCAAATAACCTAGTTCCATCGAAACTACAGGTAGAATATGTTTCCAAAGATACATGCAAATTCGTCGTTTCAGACCGTGAAACGCTCAAATATGATGTAAAAACTGTTTCTCAAAACATGTCTCCAAATCACTTGAAAATGCGTTTTCTAAGCGAATTACGTGTTCTTAAGGTGTTTTGCAGTAACTTTTATAGTTCAAATCGGCACTCTAGTTGCGCTGGCGAGTGCACCACGGAGTGCCCCCAAAACCTTGTATTCACTAAAAATCAGTGTATTTTGTCTTATTGTAGCATAAATAACCTAGTTCCATCGAAACTACGGGTAGAATATGTTTCGAAAGATACATGCAAAATCGTCGTTTCAGGCCGTGAAACGCTCAAATATGATGTAAAAACTGTTTCTCAAAACATGTCTCCAAATCACTTGAAAATGCGTTTTCTAAGCGAATTACGTGCTTTTAAGGTGTTTTGCAGTAACTTCTATAGTTCAAATCGGCACTCTAGCTGCGCTGGCGAGTGCACCACGGAGTGCCTCCAAAAGTTTGTATTCACTAAAAAACAGTGTATTTTGGCTTATTGTACCCTAAATAACCTAGTTCCATCGAAACTACAGGTAGAATATGTTTCCAAAGATACATGCAATATCGTCGTTTCTGACCGTGAAACGCTCAAATATGATGTAAAAACTGTTTCTCAAAACATGTCTCCAAATCACTTGAAAATGCGTTTTCTAAGCGAATTACGTGCTTTTAAGGTGTTTTGCAGTAACTTCTATAGTTCAAATCGGCACTCTAGTTGCGCTGGCGAGTGCACCACGGAGTGCCTCCAAAAGTTTGTATTCACTAAAAAACAGTGTATTTTGGCTTATTGTACCCTAAATAACCTAGTTCCATCGAAACTACAGGTAGAATATGTTTCCAAAGATACATGCAAAATCGTCGTTTCAGGCCGTGAAACGCTCAAATATGATGTAAAAACTGTTTCTCAAAACATGTCTCCAAATCACTTGAAAATGCGTTTTCTAAGCGAATTACGTGCTTTTAAGGTGTTTTGGAGTAACTTCTATAGTTCAAATCGGCACTCTAGCTGCGCTAGCGAGTGCACCACGGAGTGCCTCCAAAAGTTTGTATTCACTAAAAAACAGTGTATTTTAGCTAATTGTACCCTAAATAACCTAGTTCCATCGAAACTACAGGTAGAATATGTTTGAAAGATACATGCAAAATCGTCGTTTCTGACCGTGAAACGCTCAAATATGATGTAAAAACTGTTTCTCAAACCATGTCTCCAAATCACTTGAAAATGCGTTTTCTAAGCGAATTACGTGCTTTTAAAGTGTTTTGCAGTAACTTCTACAGTTCAAATCGGCACTCTAGCTGCGCTGGCGAGTGCACCACGGAGTGCCTCCAAAAGTTTGTATTCACTAAAAAACAGTGTATTTTGGCTTATTGTACCCTAAATAACCTAGGTCCATCGAAACTACAGGTAGAATATGTTTCCAAAGATACATGCAAAATCGTCGTTTCAGACCGTGAAACGCTCAAATATGATGTAAAAACTGTTTCTCAAAACATGTCTCCAAATCACTTGAAAATGCGTTTTCTAAGCGAATTACGTGTTTTTAAGGTGTTTTGCAGTAACTTCTATAGTTCAAATCGGCACTCTAGCTGCGCTGGCGAGTGCACCACGAAGTGCCCCAAAAACCTGGTATTCACTAAAAATCAGTGTATTTTGTCTTATTGTAGCATAAATAACCTAGTTCCATCGAAACTACAGGTAGAAAATGTTTCGAAAGATACATGCAAAATCGTCGTTTCAGGCCGTGAAACGCTCAAATATGATGTAAAAACTGTTTCTCTAAACATGTCTCCAAATCACTTGAAAATGCGTTTTCTAAGCGAATTACGTGCTTTTAAGGTGTTTTGCAGTAACTACTATAGTTCAAATCGGCACTCTAGCTGCGCTGGCGAGTGCACCACGGAGTGCCTCCAAAAGTTCGTATTCACTAAAAAACAGTGTATTTTGGCTTATTGTACCCTAAATAACCTAGTTCCATCGAAACTACAGGTAGAATATGTTTCGAAAGATACATGCAAAATCGTCGTTTCTGACCGTGAAACGCTCAAATATGATGTAAAAACTGTTTCTCAAACCATGTCTCCAAATCACTTGAAAATGCGATTTCTAAGCGAATTACGTGCTTTTAAGGTGTTTTGCAGTAACTTCTATAGTTCAAATCGGCACTCTAGCTGCGCTGGCGAGTGCACCACGGAGTGCCTCCAAAAGTTTGTATTCACTAAAAAACAGTGTATTTTGGCTTATTGTACCCTAAATAACCTAGTTCCATCGAAACTACAAGTAGTATATGTTTCCAAAGATACATGCAAAATCGTCGTTTCTTACCGTGAAACGCTCAAATATGATGTAAAAACTGTTTCTCAAAACATGTCTCCAAATCACTTGAAAATGCGTTTTCTAAGCGAATTACGTGATTTTAAGGTGTTTTGCAGTAACTTCTATAGTTCAAATCGGCACTCTAGCTGCGCTGGCGAGTGCACCACGGAGTGCCTCCAAAAGTTTGTATTCACTAAAAAACAGTGTATTTTGGCTTATAACCTAAATAACCTAGTTCCATCAAAACTACAGGTTGAATATGTTTCCAAAGATACATGCAAAATCGTCGTTTCAGACCGTGAAACGCTCAAATATGATGTAAAAACTGTTTCTCAAAACATGTCTCCAAATCAGTTGAAAACGCGTTATCTAAGCGAATTACGTGCTTTTAAGGTGTTTTGCAGTAACTTCTATAGTTCAAATCGGCACTCTAGCTGCGCTGGCGAGTGCACCACGAAGTGCCCCTAAAACCTGGTATTCACTAAAAATCAGTGTATTTTGTCTTATTGTAGCATAAATAACCTAGTTCCATCGAAACTACAGGTAGAACATGTTTCGAAAGATACATGCAAAATCGTCGTTTCAGGCCGTGAAACGCTCAAATATGATGTAAAAACTGTTTCTCAAAACATGTCTCCAAATCACTTGAAAATGAGTTTTCTAAGCGAATTACGTTCTTTTAAGGTGTTTTGCAGTAACTTCTATAGTTCAAATCGGCACTCTAGCTGCGCTGGCGAGTGCACCACGGAGTGCCTCCAAAAGTTTGTATTCACTAAAAAAAATGTATTTTGGCTTTTTCACCCTAAATAACCTAGTTTCATCGAAACTACAGGTAGAATATGTTTCCAAAGATACATGCAAAATCGTCGTTTCTGACCGTGAAACGCTCAAATATGATGTAAAAACTGTTTCTCAAAACATGTCTCCAAATCACTTGAAAATGCGTTTTCTAAGCGAATTACGTGCTTTTAAGGTGTTTTGCAGTAACTTCTATAGTTCAAATCGGCACTCTAGCTGCGCTGGCGAGTGCACCACGGAGTGCCTCCAAAAGTTTGTATTCACTAAAAAACAGTGTATTTTGGCTTATTGTACCCTAAATAACCTAGTTCCATCGAAACTACAGGTAGAATATGTTTCCAAAGATACATGCAAAATCGTCGTTTCTGACCGTGAAACGCTCAATTATGATGTAAAAACTGTTTCTCAAAACATGTCTCCAAATCACTTGAAAATGCGTTTTCTAAGCGAATTACGTGCTTCTAAGGTGTTTTGCAGTAACATCTATAGTTCAAATCGGCACTCTAGCTGCGCTGGCGAGTGCACCACGGAGTGCCTCCAAAAGTTTGTATTCACTAAAAAACAGTGTATTTTGGCTTATTGTACCCTAAATAACCTAGTTCCATCGAAACTACAGGTAGAATATGTTTCCAAAGAAACATGCAAAATCGTCGTTTCAGACCGTGAAACGCTCAAATATGATGTAAAAACTGTTTCTCAAAACATGTCTCCAAATCACTTGAAAATGCGTTTTCTAAGCGAATTACGTGTTTTTAAGGTGTTTTGCAATATCTTCTATAGTTCAAACCGGCACTCTAGCTGCGCTGGCGAGTGCACCACGGAGTGCCCCCAAAACCTTGTATTCACTAAAAATCAGTGTATTTTGTCTTATTGTAGCATAAATAACCTAGTTCCATCGAAACTACAGGAAGAATATGTTTCGAAAGATACATGCAAAATCGTCGTTTCAGACCGTGAAACGCTCAAATATGATGTAAAAACTGTTTCTCAAAAAATGTCTCCAAACCACTTGAAAATGCGTTTTCTAAGCGAATTACGTGTATTTAAGGTATTTTGCAGTAACTTCTATAGTTGAAACCGGCACTCTAGCTGCGCTGGCGAGTGCACTACGGAGTGCATCCAAAAGTTTGTATTTACTAAAAAACAGTGTATTTTGTCTTACTGTACCCTAAATAACCGAGTTCCATCGAAACTACAGGTAGAATATTTTTCCAAAGATACATGCAAAATCGTCGTTTCAGACCGTGAAACGCTCAAATATGATGTTAAAACTGTTTCTCAAAACATGTCTCCAAATCACTTGAAAATGCGTTTTCTAAGCGAATTACGTGTTTCTAAGGTTATTTGCAGTAACTTATATAGTTCAAATCGGCACTCTAGCTGCGCTGGCGAGTGCACCACGGAGTGCCTCCAAAAGGTTGTATTTACTAAAAAACAGTGTATTTTGGCTTATTGTACCCTAAATAACCTAGTTCCATCGAAACTACAGGTAGAATATGTTTCCAAAGATACATGCAAAATCGTCGTTTCAGACCGTGAAACGCTCAAATATGATGTAAAAACTGTTTCTCAAAACATGTCTCCAAATCACTTGAAAATGCGTTTTCTAAGCGAATTACGTGTTTTTAAGGTGTTTTGCAGTAACTTCTATAGTTCAAATCGGCACTCTAGTTGCGCAGGCGAGTGTACCACGGAGTGCCCCCAAAACCTTGTATTCACTAAAAATCAGTGTATTTTGTCTTATTGTAGCATAAATAACCTAGTTCTATCGAAACTACAGGTAGAATATGTTTCCAAAGATACATGCAAAATCGTCGTTTCAGACCGTGAAACGCTGATGTAAAAACTGTTTCTCAAAACATTTCTCCAAATCACTTGAAAATGCGTTTTCTAAACGAATTACGTGCTTTTAAGGTGTTTTGCAGTAACTTCTATAGTTCAAATCGGCACTCTAGCTGCGCTGGCTAGTGCACCACGGAGTGCCTCCAAAAGGTTGTATTCTCTAAAGAACAGTGTATTTTGTCTTATTGTATCCTAAATAACCTAGTTCCATCGAAACTTCAGGTTGAATATGTTTCCAAAGATACATGCAAAATCGTCGTTTCAGACCGTAAAACGCTCAAATATGATGTAAAAACTGTTTCTCAAAACATGTCTCCAAATCACTTGAAAACGCGTTTTCTAAGCGAATTACGTGTTTTTAAGGTGTTTTGCAGTAACTTCTATAGTTCAAATTGGCAATCTAGCTGCGCTGGCGAGTGAACCACGGAGTGCTCCAAAACCTTGTATTCACTAAAAATCAGTGTATTTTGTTTTATTGTACACTATATAACCTAGTTCCATTGAAACTACAGGTAGAATATGTTTCCAAAGATACATGCAAAATCGTCGTTTCAGACCGTGAAACGCTCAAATATGATGTAAAAGCTGTTTTTCAAAACATGTCTCCAAATCACTTGAAAATGCGTCTTCTAAGCGAATTACGTGTTTTTAAGGTGTTTCGCAGTAACTTCTATAGTTCAAATCGGCACACTAGCTGCGCTGGCGAGTGCACCACGGAGTGCCTCCAAAAGGTTTTATTCACTAAAATACAGTGTATTTTGCCTTATTGTACCCTAAATAACCTAGTTCCATCGAAACTACAGGTAGAATATGTTTCCAAAAATACATGCAAAATCGTCGTTTCAGACAGTGAAACGCTCAAATATGATGTAAAATCTGTTTCTCAAAACATGTCTCTAAATCACTTGAAAATACGTTTTCTAAGCGAATTACGTGTTTTTAAGATGTTTTGCAGTGACTTCTATAGTTCAAATCGGTACTCTAGCTGCGCTGGCGAGTGCACCACGGAGTGCCTCTAAAAGGTTGTATTCACTAAAAGCAGTGTATTTTGTCTTCTTGTACCCTAAATAACCTAGCTCCATCGAAACTAAAGGTAGAATATGTTTCGAAAGATACATGCAAATCGTCGTTTCAGACCGTGAAATGTTCAAATATGACGAAAAAGCTGTTTCTCAAAATATGTCTCCAAATCACTTGAAAATGCGTTTTCTAAGCAAATTACGTGTTTTTAAGGTGTTTTGCAGTGACTTCTATAGTTCAAATCGGCACTCTAGCTGCCCTGGCGAGTGCACCACGGAGTGCCTTCAAAAGGTTGTATTCACTAACAAACAGTGTATATTGTCTTATTGTACCCTAAATAACCTAGTTCCATCGAAACTACAGGTAGAATATGTTTCCAAAGATACATGCAAAATCGTCGTTTCAGACCGTGAAACGCTCAAATATGATGTAAAAACTGTTTCGCAAAACATGTCTCCAAATCACTTGAAAATGCGTTTTCTAAGCGAATTACGTGTTTTTAAGGTGTTTTGCAGTAACTTCTATAGTTCAAAACGGCACTCTAGCTGCGCTGGCGAGTGCACCACGGAGTGCCTCCAAAAGGTTGTATTCACTAAAATACAGTTTATTTTGTCTTATTGTAGCATAAATAACCTAGTTCCATCGAAACTACAGGTAGAATATGTTTCGAAAGATACATGCAAAATCGACGTTTTAGACCGTGAAACGCTCAAATATGATGTAAAAACTGTTTCTCAAAACATGTCTCCAAATCACTTGAAAATACGTTTTCTAAGCGAATTACGTGTTTTTAAGATGTTTTGCAGTAACTATTATAGTTCAAATTGGCACTCTAGCTGCGCTGGAGAGTGCACCACGGAGTGCCTCCAAAACCTTGTATTCACTAAAAATCGGTGTATTTTGTGTTATTGTAACATAAATAACCTAGTTCCATCGAAACTACAGGTAGAATATGTTTGGAAAGATACATGCAAAATCGTCGATTCAGACCGTGAAACGTTCAAATATGATGAAAAAACTGTTTCTCAAAATATGTTTTTAAATCACTTGAAAATGCGTTTTTCTAAGCGAATCATGTGTTTTTAAGGTGTTTTGCAGTGACTTCTATAGTTCAAATCGGCACTCTAGCTGCGCTGGCGAGTGCACCACGGAGGGCCTCCAAAAGGTTGTATTAACTAAACAACAGTGCATTTTGTCTTATTGTACCCTAAATAACCTAGTTCCATCGAAACTACAGGTAGAATATGTTTCGAAAGATACATGCAAAATCGTCGATTCAGACCGAGAAACGCTCAAATATGATGTAAAAACTGTTACTCAAAACATGTCTCCAAACCACTTGAAAATACGTTTTCTAAGCGAATTACGTGTTTTTAAGGTGTTTTGCAGTAACTTCTATAGTTCAAATCGGCACTCTAGCTGCGCTGGCGAGTGCACCACGGAGTGCCACCAAAACCTTGTATTCACTAAAAATCAGTGAATTTTGTGTTATTGTAGCATAAATAACCTAGTTCCATCGAAACTACAGGTAGAATATGTTTGGAAAAATACATGCAAAATCGTCGTTTCAGACCGTGAAACGTTCAAATATGATGCAAAAACTGTTTCTCAAAATATGTCTCCAAATCACTTGAAAATGCGTTTTCTAAGCGAATTACGTGTTTTTAAGGTGTTTTGCTGTGACTTTTATAGTTCAAATCGGCACTCTAGCTGCGCTGGCGAGTGCACCACGGAGTGCCTCCAAAAGGTTGTATTCACTAAAAAACAGTGTATTTTGTCTTATTGTACCCTAAATAACCTAGTTCCATCGAAACTACAGGTAGAATATGTTTCCAAAGATACATGCAAAATCGTCGTTTCAGACCGTGAAACGCTCAATTATGGTGTAAAAACTGTATCTCAAAACATGTCTCCAAATCACTTGAAAATGCGATTTCTAAGCGAATTACGTGTTTTTAAGGTGTTTTGCAGCAACTTCTTAAGTTCACATCGGCACTCTAGCTGCGTTGGCGAGTGCACCACGGAGTGCCCTTCAAATCCTTGTATTCACTAAAAATCAGTGTATTTTGTGTTATTGTAGCATAAATAACCTAGTACCATCGAAACTACAGGTAAACTATGTTTCCAAAGATACATGCAAAATCGTCGTTTCAGACCGTGAAACGTTCAAATATGATGAAAAAACTGTTTCTCAAAATATGTCTCCAAATCACTTGAAAATGCGTTTTCTAAGCGTATTACGTGTTTTTAAGGTGTTTGCAGTAACTTCTATAGTTCAAATCGGCACTCTAGCTGCGCTGGCGTGTGCACCACGGAGTGCCTCACAAACCTTGTATTCACTAAAAGTCAGTGTATTTTGTGTTATTGTAGCATAATTAACCTAGTTCAATCGAAACTACAGGTAGGAATATGTTTCTAAAGATACATGCAAAATCGGCGTTTCAGACCGTGAAACGCTCAAATATGATGTAAAAATTGTTTCTCAAAACATGTCTCCAAATCACTTGAAATATGCGTTTTCTAAGCTAATTTCGTGTTTTTAAGGTGTTTTGCAGTAACTTTTTATAGTTCAAATAGGCACTCTAGCTGCGCTGGCGAGTGCACCACGGAGTGCCTCCAAAACCTCGTATTCACTAAAAATCAGTCTATTTTGCGTTATTGTAGCATAAATAACTTAGTTCCATCGAAACTACAGGTAGAATAAGTTTCGAAAGATACATGCAAAATCGTCGTTTCAGACCGTGAAACGCTCAAATATGATGTAAAAACTGTATCTCAAAATATGTCTCCAAATCACTTGAAAATGCGTTTTCTGAGCGAATCACGTTTTTTAAAGGTATTTTGCAGTGACTTCTATAGTTCAAATCGGCACTCTAGCTGCGCTGGCGAGTGGCACCACGGAGTGCCTCCAAAAGGTTGTATTAACTACAAAACAGTGTATTTTGTCTTATTGTACCCTAAATAACCTAGTTCCATCGAATCTACAGGTAGAATATGTTTCCAAAGGTACATGCAAAATAGTCGTTTCAGACCGTGAAACGCTCAAATATGATGTAAAAACTGTTTCTCAAAAACATGTCTCCAAATCACTTGAATATGCGTTTTCTAAGCGAATTACGTGTTTTTAAGGTGTTTTGCAGTAACTTCTATATTTTGAAACGGCACTCTAGCTGCGCTGGCGAATGCACCACCTCCAAAAGGTTGTATTCTCTAAAAAACAGTGTATTTTGTTTAATTGTACCCTAATTAACCTAGTTCCATCGAAACTGCAGTTAGAATATGTTTCCAAAGATACATGCAAAATCGTCGTTTCAGACCGTGAAACGCTCAAATATGATGTAAAAACTGTTTCTCAAAACATGTCTCCAAATCACTTGAAAAATGCGTTTTCTAAGCGAATTACGTGTTTTTAAGGTGTTTGCAGTAACTTCTATAGTTTCAAATATGCACTCTAGCTGCGCTGGCGAGTGCACCACGGAGTGCCTCCAAAACCTCGTATTCACTAAAAATCAGTGTATTTTGTGTTATTGTAGCATAAATAACCTAGTTCCATCGAAACTACAGGTAGAATATGTTTCCAAAGATACATGCAAAATCGTCCGTTTCAGACCGTGAAACGCTCAAATTGATGTAAAAACTGTATCTCAAACCATGTCTCCAAATCACTTAAAAATGCGTTTTCTAAGCGAATTACGTGTTTTTAAGGTGTTCTGCAGTAACTTCTATAGTTCAAATCGGCACTCTAGCTGCGCTGGCGAGTGCACCACGGAGTGCCTCCAAAAGGTTGTATTCACTAAAATACAGTTTATTTTGTCTTATTGTAGCATAAATAACCTAGTTCCATAGAAACTACAGGTAGAATATGTTTCGAAAGATACATGCAAAATCATCGTTTCAGACCGTGAAACGCTCAAATATGATGTAAAAACTGTTTCTCAACACATGTCTCCCAAATCACTTGAAAATACGTTTTCTTAGCGAATTACGTGTTTTACGGTGTTTGAGTAACTTCTATAGTTCACATCGGCACTCTAGCTTGCGCTGGCAAGTGCACCACGGAGTGCCTCCAAAACCTTGTATTCTCTAAAAATTAGTGTATTTTGTGTTATTGTAGCATAAATAACCTAGTTCCATCGAAACTACAGGTAGAATATGTTTCGAAAAATACATGCAAAATCGTCGTTTCAGACCGTGAAACTTTCAAATATGATGAAAAAACTGTTTCTCAAAATATGTCTCCAAATCATTTGAAAATGCGTTTTCTAAGCGAATCACGTGTTTTAAGGTGTTTTGCAGTGACTTCTATAGTTCAAATTGGCACTCTAGCTGCGCTGGCGAGTGCACCACGGAGTGCCTCCAAAACCTTGTATTCACTAAAAATCAGTGTATTTTGTGTTATTGTAGCATAAATAACCTAGTTTCCATCGAAACTACAGGTAGAATATGTTCGAAAGATACATGCAAAATCGTCGATTCAGACCGAGAAACGCTCAATATGATGTAAAAACTGTTACTCCAAAACATGTCTCCCAAACCACTTGAAAATACGTTTTCTAAGCGAATTACGTGTTTTAAGGTGTTTTTGCAGTAACTTCTATAGTTCAAATCGGCACTCTAGCTGCGCTGGCGAGTGCACCACGGAGTGCCACCAAAACCTTGTATTCACTAAAAATCAGTGAATTTTGTGTTATTGTAGCATAAATAACCTAGTTCCATCGAAACTACAGGTAGAATATGTTTGGAAAAATACATGCAAAATCGTCGTTTCAGACCGTGAAACGTTCAAATATGATGCAAAAACT
This sequence comes from Harpalus rubripes, assembly GCA_963082715.1. Lineage (NCBI taxonomy): Eukaryota > Metazoa > Arthropoda > Insecta > Coleoptera > Carabidae > Harpalus > Harpalus rubripes. The sequence goes on from CAUJCB010000567.1 coordinate 17,357, forward strand.
GTTTCTCAAAATATGTCTCCAAATCACTTGAAAATGCGTTTTCTAAGCGAATTACGTGTTTTTAAGGTGTTTTGCTGTGACTTTTATAGTTCAAATCGGCACTCTAGCTGCGCTGGCGAGTGCACCACGGAGTGCCTCCAAAAGGTTGTATTCACTAAAAAACAGTGTATTTTGTCTTATTGTACCCTAAATAACCTAGTTCCATCGAAACTACAGGTAGAATATGTTTCCAAAGATACATGCAAAATCGTCGTTTCAGACCGTGAAACGCTCAATTATGGTGTAAAAACTGTATCTCAAAACATGTCTCCAAATCACTTGAAAATGCGTTTTCTAAGCGAATTACGTGTTTTTAAGGTGTTTTGCAGCAGCTTCTTAAGTTCACATCGGCACTCTAGCTGCGTTGGCGAGTGCACCACGGAGTGCCTTCAAATCCTTGTATTCACTAAAAATCAGTGTATTTTGTGTTATTGTAGCATAAATAACCTAGTACCATCGAAACTACAGGTAAACTATGTTTCCAAAGATACATGCAAAATCGTCGTTTCAGACCGTGAAACGTTCAAATATGATGTAAAAACTGTTTCTCAAAACATGTCTCCAAATCACTTGAATATGCGTTTTCTAAGCGAATTACGTGTTTTTAAGGTGTTTTGCAGTAACTTCTATATTTTGAAACGGCACTCTAGCTGCGCTGGCGAATGCACCACCTCCAAAAGGTTGTATTCTCTAAAAAACAGTGTATTTTGTTTAATTGTACCCTAATTAACCTAGTTCCATCGAAACTGCAGTTAGAATATGTTTCCAAAGATACATGCAAAATCGTCGTTTCAGACCGTGAAACGCTCAAATATGATGTAAAAACTGTTTCTCAAAACATGTCTCCAAATCACTTGAAAATGCGTTTTCTAAGCGAATTACGTGTTTTTAAGGTGTTTGCAGTAACTTCTATAGTTCAAATATGCACTCTAGCTGCGCTGGCGAGTGCACCACGGTGTGCCTCCAAAACCTCGTATTCACTAAAAATCAGTGTATTTTGTGTTATTGTAGCATAAATAACCTAGTTCCATCGAAACTACAGGTAGAATATGTTTCCAAAGATACATGCAAAATCGTCGTTTCAGACCGTGAAACGCTCAAATATGATGTAAAAACTGTATCTCAAACCATGTCTCCAAATCACTTAAAAATGCGTTTTCTAAGCGAATTACGTGTTTTTAAGGTGTTCTGCAGTAACTTCTATAGTTCAAATCGGCACTCTAGCTGCGCTGGCGAGTGCACCACGGAGTGCCTCCAAAAGGTTGTATTCACTAAAATACAGTTTATTTTGTCTTATTGTAGCATAAATAACCTAGTTCCATAGAAACTACAGGTAGAATATGTTTCGAAAGATACATGCAAAATCATCGTTTCAGACCGTGAAACGCTCAAATATGATGTAAAAACTGTTTCTCAACACATGTCTCCAAATCACTTGAAAATACGTTTTCTTAGCGAATTACGTGTTTTTACGGTGTTTTGAGTAACTTCTATAGTTCACATCGGCACTCTAGCTGCGCTGGCAAGTGCACCACGGAGTGCCTCCAAAACCTTGTATTCACTAAAAATTAGTGTATTTTGTGTTATTGTAGCATAAATAACCTAGTTCCATCGAAACTACAGGTAGAATATGTTTCGAAAAATACATGCAAAATCGTCGTTTCAGACCGTGAAACTTTCAAATATGATGAAAAAACTGTTTCTCAAAATATGTCTCCAAATCATTTGAAAATGCGTTTTCTAAGCGAATCACGTGTTTTTAAGGTGTTTTGCAGTGACTTCTATAGTTCAAATTGGCACTCTAGCTGCGCTGGCGAGTGCACCACGGAGTGCCTCCAAAACCTTGTATTCACTAAAAATCAGTGTATTTTGTGTTATTGTAGCATAAATAACCTAGTTCCATCGAAACTACAGGTAGAATATGTTTCGAAAGATACATGCAAAATCGTCGTTTCAGACCGTGAAACGTTCAAATATGATGAAAAAACTGTTTCTCAAAATATGTCTCTAAATCACTTGAAAATGCGTTTTCTAAGCGAATCACGTGTTTTTAAGGTATTTTGCAGTGACTTCTATAGTTCAAATCGGCACTTTAGCTGCGCTGGCGAGTGCACCACGGAGTGCCTCCAAAAGGTTGTATTCACTAAAATACAGTTTATTTTGTCTTATTGTAGCATAAATAACCTAGTTCCATCGAAACTGCAGGTAGAATATGTTTCGAAAGATACATGCAAAATCGTCGTTTCAGACCGTGAAACGCTCAAATATGATGTAAAAACAGTTTCTCAAAACATGTCTCCAAATCACTTGAAAATACGTTTTCTAAGCGAATTACGTGTTTTTAAGATGTTTTGCAGTAACTTCTATAGTTCAAATCGGCACTCTAGCTGCGCTGGCGAGTGCACCACGGAGTGCCTCCAAAACCTTGTATTCACTAAAAGTCAGTGTATTTTGTCTTATTGTAGCATAAATAACCTAGTTCCATCAAAACTACAGGTAGAATATGTTTCGAAAGATGCATGCAAAATCGTCGTTTCAGACCGTGAAACGCTCAAATATGATGTAAAAACTGTTTCTCAAAACATGTCTCCAAATCACTTGAAAATGCGTTTTTTAAGTGAATTACGTGTTTATAAGGTGTTTTGCAGTAACTTCTATAGTTCAAATCGGCACTATAGCTGCGCTGGCGAGTGCACCACGGAGTGCCTCCAAAACCTTGTATTCACTAAAAGTCAGTGTATTTTGTCTTATTGTAGCATAAATAACCTAGTTCCATCGAAACTACAGGTAGAATATGTTTCGAAAGATACATGCAAAATCATCGTTTCAGACCGTGAAACGCTCAAATATGATGTAAAAACTGTTTCTCAAAACATGTCTCCAAATCACTTGAAAATATGTTTTCTAAGCGAATTACGTGTTTTTAAGGTGTTTTGCAGTAACTTCTATAGTTCAAATCGGCACTCTAGCTGCGCTGGCGAGTGCACCACGGAGTGCCTCCAAAACCATGTATTCACTAAAAATCAGTGTATTTTGTGTTATTGTAGCATAAATAACCTAGTTCCATCGAAACTACAGGTAGAATATGTTTGGAAAGATACATGCAAAATCGTCGTTTCAGACCGTGAAACGCTCAAATATGATATAAAAACTGTTTCTCAAAACATGTCTCCAAATCACTTGAAAATACGTTTTCTAAGCGAATTACGTGTTTTTAAGGTGTTTTGCAGTAACTTTTATAGTTCAAATAGGCACTCTAGCTGCGCTGGCGAGTGCACCACGGAGTGCCTCCAAAACCTCGTATTCACTAAAAATCAGTGTATTTTGTGTTATTGTAGCATAAATAACCTAGTTCCATCAAAACTACAATTAGAATATGTTTCCAAAGATACATGCAAAATCGTCGTTTCAGACCGTGAAACGCTCAAATATGATGTAAAATCTGTATCTCAAAACATGTCTCCAAATCACTTGAAAATGCGTTTTCTAAGCGAATTACGTGTTTTTAAGGGGTTCTGCAGTAACTTCTATAGTTCAAATCGGCACTCTAGCTGCGCTGGCGAGTGCACCACGGAGTGCCTCCAAAAGGTTGTATTCCCCAAAATACAGTTTATTTTGTCTTATTGTAGCATAAATAACCTAGTTCCATCGAAACTACAGGTAGAATATGTTTCGAAAGATACATGCAAAATCGTCGTTTCAGACCGTGAAACGCTCAAATATGATGTAAAAACTGTTTCTCAAAACATGTCTCCATATCACTTAAAAATGCGTTTTCTAAGCGAATTACGTGTTTTTAAGGCGTTTTGCAGTAACTTTTATAGTTTAAATCGGCACCCTAGCTGCGCTGGCGAGTGCACCACGGAGTGCCTCCAAAAGGTTGTATTCACTAAAAAACAGTGTATTTTGTCTAATTGTACCCTAAATAACCTAGTTCCATCGAAGCTACAGGTAGAATATGTTTCCAAAGATACATGCAAAATCGTCGTTTCAGACCGTGAAACGCTCAAATATGATGTAAAAACTGTATCTCAAAACATGTCTCCAAATCACTTGAAAATGCGTTTTCTAAGCGAATTACGTGTTTTTAAGGTGTTTTGCTGTAACTTCTATAGTTCAAATCGGCACTCTAGCTGTGCTGGCGAGTGCACCACGGAGTGCCTCCAAAAGGTTGTATTCACTAAAAAACAGTGTATTTTGTCTTATTGTTCCCTAATTAACCTAGTTCCATCGAAACTGCAGGTAGAATATATTTCCAAAGATGCATGCAAAATCGTCGTTTCAGACCGTGAAACTTTTAAATATGATGTAAAAACTGTTTCTCAAAACATCTCTAAATCACTTAAAAATGCGTTTTCTAAGCGAATTACTTGTTTTTAAGGTGTTTTGCAGTAAATTCTATAGTTAAATTCGGCACTCTAGCTGCGCTGGCGAGTGCACCACGGAGTGCCTCCAAAACCTTGTATTCACTAAAAATCAGTGTATTTTGCGTTATTGTAGCATAAATAACCTAGTTCCATCGAAACTACAGGTAGAATATGTTTCTAAAGATACATGCAAAATCGTCGTTTCAGACCGTGAAACGCTCAAATATGTTGTAAAAACTGTTTCTCAAAACATGTCTCCAAATCACTTGAAAATGCGTTTTCTAAGCGAATTACGTGTTTTTAAGGTGTTTGCAGTAACATCTATAGTTCAAATCGGCACTTTAGCTGCGCTGGCGAGTGCACCACGGAGTGCCTCCAAAAGGTTGTATTCACTAAAATACAGTTTATTTTGTCTTATTGTAGCATAAATAACCTAGTTCCATCGAAACTACAGGTAGAATATGTTTTGAAAGATACATGCAAAATCGTCGTTTCAGACCGTGAAACGCTCAAATATGATGTAAAAACAGTTTCTCAAAACATGTCTCCAAATCACTTGAAAATACGTTTTCTTTGCGAATTACGTGTTTTTAAGGTGTTTTGCAGTAACTTCTATAGTTCAAATCGGCACTCTAGCTGCGCTGGCGAGTGCACCACGGATTGCCTCCAAAACCTTGTATTCACTAAAAATCAGTGTATTTTGTGTTTTTGTAGCATAAATAACCTAGTTCCATCGAAACTACAGGTAGAATATGTTTGGAAAGATACATGCAAAATCGTCGTTTCAGAAACGTTCAAATGTGATGAAAAAACTGTTTCTCAAAATATGTCTTCATGTCACTTGAAAATGCGTTTTCTAAGCGAATTACGTGTTTTTAAGGCGTTTTGCAGTGACTTTTATAGTTCAAATCGGCACTCTAGCTGCGCTGGCGAGTGCACCACGGAGTGTCTCCAAAAGGTTGTATTCACTAAAAAACAGTGTATTTTGTCTAATTGTACCCTAAATAACCTAGTTCCATCGAAACTACAGGTAGAATATGTTTCCAAAGATACATGCAAAATCGTCGTTTCAGACCGTGAAACGCTCAAATATGATGTAAAAACTGTTTCTCAAAACATGTCTCCAAATCACTTGAAAATGCGTTTTCTAAGTGAATTACGTGTTTTTAACGTGTTTTGCAGTAACTTCTATAGTTCAAATCGGCACTATAGCTGCGCTGGCGAGTGCACCACGGAGTGCCTCCAAAACCTTGTATTCACTAAAAGTCAGTGTATTTTGTCTTATTGTAGCATAAATAACCTAGTTCCATCGAAACTACAGGTAGAATATGTTTCGAAAGATGCATGAAAAATCGTCGTTTCAGACCGTGAAACTTTCAAATATGATGTAAAAACTGTTTCTCAAAACATGTCTCCAAATCACTTAAAAATGCGTTTTCTAAGCAAATTACGTGTTTTTAGAGTGTTTTGCAGTAACTTCTATAGTTCAAATCGGCACTCTAGCTGCGCTGGCGAGTGCACCACGGAGTGCTTCCAAAACCTTGTATTCACTAAAAATCAGTGTATTCTGCGTTATTGTAGCATAAATAACCTAGTTCCATCCAAACTACAAGTAGAATATGTTTCCAAAGATACATGCAAAATCGTCGTTTCAGACTGTGAAACGCTCAAATATGATGTAAAAACTGTTTCTCAAAACATGTCTCCAAATCACTTGAAAATGCGTTTTCTAAGCGATTTACGTGTTTTTAAGGTGTTTGCAGTAACTTCTATAGTTCAAATCGGCACTTTAGCTGCGCTGGCGAGTGCACCACGGAGTGCCTCCAAAAGGTTGTATTCACTAAAATACAGTTTATTTTGTCTTATTGTAGCATAAATAACCTAGTTTCATCGAAACTACAGGTAGAATATGTTTTGAAAGATACATGCAAAATCGTCGTTTCTGACCGTGAAACGCGAAATATGATGTAAAAACTGTTTCTCAAAACATGTCTCCAAATCACTTGAAAATGCGTTTTCTAAGCAAATTACGTGTTTTTAAGGTGTTTTGCTGTAACTTCTATAGTTCAAATCGGCACTCTAGCTGCGCTGGCGAGTGCACCACGGAGTGCCTCAAAAAGGTTGTATTCACTAAAATACAGTTTATTTTGTCTTATTGTAGCATAAATAACCTAGTTCCATCGAAACTACAGGTAGAATATGTTTCGAAAGATACATGCAAAATCGTCGTTTCAGACCGTGAAACGCTCAAATATGATGTAAAAACTGTTTCTCAAAATATGTCCCCATATCACTTGAAAATGCGTTTTCTAAGCGAATTACGTGTTTTTAAGGCGTTTTGCAGTGACTTTTATAGTTCAAATCGGCACTCTAGCTGCGCTGGCGAGTGCACCACGGAGTGTCTCCAAAAGGTTGTATTCACTAAAAAACAGTGTATTTTGTCTAATTGTACCCTAAATAACCTAGTTCCATCGAAACTACAGGTAGAATATGTTTCCAAAGATACATGCAAAATCGTCATTTCAGACCTTGAAACGCTCAAATATGATGTAAAAACTGTTTCTCAAAACATGTCTCCAAATCAATTGAAAATGCGTTTTCTAAACGAATTACGTGTTTTTAAGGTGTTTTGCAGTAACTTCTATAGTTCAAATCGGCACTCTAGCTGCGCTGGCGAGTGCACCACCTCCAAAAGGTTGTATTCACTAAAAACAGTGTATTTTGTCTTATTGTACCCTAATTAACCTATTTCCATCGAAACTGCAGTTAGAATATGTTTCCAAAGATACATGCAAAATCGTCGTTTCAGACCGTGAAACGCTCAAATATGATGTAAAAACTGTTTCTCAAAACATGTCTCCAAATCACTTGAAAATGCGTTTTCTAAGTGAATTACGTGTTTTTAAGGTGTTTTGCAGTAACTTCTATAGTTCAAATCGGCACTATAGCTGCGCTGGCGAGTGCACCACGGAGTGCCTCCAAAACCTTGTATTCACTAAAAGTCAGTGTATTTTGTCTTATTGTAGCATAAATAACCTAGTTCCATCAAAACTACAGGTAGAATATGTTTCGAAAGATGCATGTAAAATCGTCGTTTCAGACCGTGAAACGCTCAAATATGATGTAAAAACTGTTTCTCAAAACATGTCTCCAAATCACTTGAAAATGCGTTTTCTATGTGAATTACGTGTTTTTAAGGTGTTTTGCAGTAACTTTTATAGTTCAAATCGGCGCTATAGCTGCGCTGGCGAGTGCACCACGGAGTGCCTCCAAAACCTTGTATTCACTAAAAGTCAGTGTATTTTGTCTTATTGTAGCATAAATAACCTAGTTCCATCGAAACTACAGGTAGAATATGTTTCTAAAGATACATGCAAAATCGGCGTTTCAGACCGTGAAACGCTCAAATATGATGTAAAAACTGTTTCTCAAAACATGTCTCCAAATTACTTGAAAATGCGTTTTCTAAGCGAATTACGTGTTTTTAAGGTGTTTTGCAGTAACTTTTATAGTTCAAATAGGCACTCTAGCTGCGCTGGCGAGTGCACCACGGAGTGCCTCCAAAACCTCGTATTCACTAAAAATCAGAGTATTTTGTTTTATTGTAGCATAAATAACCTAGTTCCATCGAAACTACAGGTAGAATATGTTTCCAAAGATACGTGCAAAATCGTCGTTTCAGACCGTGAAACGCTCAAATATGATGTAAAAACTGTATCTCAAAACATGTCTCCAAATCACTTGAAAATGCGTTTTCTAAGCGAATTACGTGTTTTTAAGGGGTTCTGCAGTAACTTCTATAGTTCAAATCGGCACTCTAGCTGCACTGGCGAGTGCACCACGGAGTGCCTCCAAAAGGTTGTATTCACCAAAATTCAGTTTATTTTGTCTAATTGTACCCTAAATAACCTAGTTCCGTCGAAACTACAGGTAGAATATGTTTCCAAAGATACATGCAAAATCGTCGTTTCAGACCTTGAAACGCTCAAATATGATGTAAAAACTGTTTCTCAAAACATGTCTCCAAATCAATTGAAAATGCGTTTTCTAAACGAATTACGTGTTTTTAAGGTGTTTTGCAGTAACTTCTATAGTTCGAATCGGCACTCTAGCTGCGCTGGCGAGTGCACCACCTCCAAAAGGTTGTATTCACTAAAAACAGTGTATTTTGTCTTATTGTACCCTAATTAATCTATTTCCATCGAAACTGCAGTTAGAATATGTTTCCAAAGATACATGCAAAATCGTCGTTTCAGACCGTGAAACGCTCAAATATGATGTAAAAACTGTTTCTCAAAACATGTCTCCAAATCACTTGAAAATGCGTTTTCTAAGTGAATTACGTGTTTTTAAGGTGTTTTGCAGTAACTTCTATAGTTCAAATCGGCACTATAGCTGCGCTGGCGAGTGCACCACGGAGTGCCTCCAAAACCTTGTATTCACTAAAAGTCAGTGTATTTTGTCTTATTGTAGCATAAATAACCTAGTTCCATCAAAACTACAGGTAGAATATGTTTCGAAAGATGCATGTAAAATCGTCGTTTCAGACCGTGAAACTTTTAAATATGATGTAAAAACTGTTTCTCAAAACATGTCTCTAAATCACTTAAAAATGCGTTTTCTGAGCGAATTACGTGTTTTTAAGGTGTTTTGCAGTAAATTCTATAATTAAATTCGGCACTCTAGCTGCGCTGGCGAGTGCACCACGGAGTGCCTCCAAAACCTTGTATTCACTAAAAATCAGTGTATTTTGTGTTATTGTAGCATAAATAACCTAGTTCCATCGAAACAACAGGTAGAATATGTTTCTAAAGATACATGCAAAATCGGCGTTTCAGACCGTGAAACGCTCAAATATGATGTAAAAACTGTTTCTCTAAATATGTCTTCATATCACTTGAAAATGCGTTTTCTAAGCGAATTACGTGTTTTTAAGGCGTTTTGCATTGACTTTTATAGTTCAAATCGGCACTCTAGCTGCGCTGGCGAGTGCACCACGGAGTGTCTCCAAAAGGTTGTATTCACTAAAAAACAGTGTATTTTGTCTAATTGTACCCTAAATAACCTAGTTCCATCGAAACTACAGGTAGAATATGTTTCCAAAGATACATGCAAAATCGTCGTTTCAGACCGTGAAACGCTCAAATATGATGTAAAAACTGTTTCTCAAAACATGTCTCCAAATCACTTGAAAATGCGTTTTCTAAACGAATTACGTGTTTTTAAGGTGTTTTGCAGTAATTTCTATAGTTCGAATCGGCACTCTAGCTGCGCTGGCGAGTGCAACCACCTCCAAAAGGTTGTATTTACTAAAAAACAGTGTATTTCGTCTTATTGTACCCTAATTAACCTATTTCCATCGAAACTGCAGTTAGAATATGTTTCCAAAGATACATGCAAAATCGTCGTTTCAGAACGTGAAACGCTCAAATATGATGTAAAAACTGTTTCTCAAAACATGTCTCCATATCACTTAAAAATGCGTTTTCTAAGTAAATTACGTGTTTTTAAGGTGTTTTGCAGTAACTTCTATAGTTCAAATCGGCACTATAGCTGCGCTGGCGAGTGCACCACAAAGTGCCTCCAAAACCTTGTATTCACTAAAAGTCAGTGTATTTTGTCTTACTGTAGCATAAATAACCTAGTTCCATCGAAACTACAGGTAGAATATGTTTCGAAAAATACATGCAAAATCATCGTTTCAGACCGTGAAACGATCAAATATGATGTAAAAACTGTTTCTCAAAACATGTCTACAAATCACTTGAAAATATGTTTTCTAAGCGAATTACGTGTTTTTAAGGTGTTTTGCAGTATCTTCTATAGTTCAAATCGGCACTCAAGCTGCGCTGGCGAGTGCACGACGGAGTGCCTCCAAAACCTTGTATTCACTAAAAATCAGTGTATTTTGTGTTATTGTAGCATAAATAACCTAGTTCCATCGAAACTACAGGTAGAATATGTTTCTAAAGATACATGCAAAATCGGCGTTTCAGACCGTGAAACGCTCAAATATGATGTAAAAACTGTTTCTCTAAACATGTCTCCAAATCACTTAAAAATGCGTTTTCTAAGCGAATTACGTGTTTTTAAGGTGTTTTGCAGTAACTTTTATAGTTCAAATAGGCACTCTAGCTGCGCTGGCGAGTGCACCACGGAGTGCCTCCAAAACCTCGTATTCACTAAAAATCAGTGTATTTTGTGTTATTGTAGCATAAATAACCTAGTTCCATCGAAACTACGGGTAGAATATGTTTCCAAAGATACATGCAAAATCGTCGTTTCAGACCGTGAAACGCTCAAATATGATGTAAAAACTGTTTCTCAAAACATGTCTCCAAATCACTTGAAAATGCGTTTTCTATGTGAATTATGTGTTTTTAAGGTGTTTTGCAGTAACTTCTATAGTTCAAATCGGCACTATAGCTGCGCTGGCGAGTGCACCACGGAGTGCCTCCGAAACCTTGTATTCACTAAAAGTCAGTGTATTTTGTCTTATTGTAGCATAAATAACCTAGTTCCATCGAAACTACAGGTAGAATATGTTTCGAAAGATGCATGCAAAATCGTCGTTTCAGACCGTGAAACTTTCAAATATGATGTAAAAACTGTTTCTCAAAACATGTCTCCAAATCACTTAAAAATGCGTTTTCTAAACAAATTACGTGTTTTTAGAGTGTTTTGCAGTAACTTCTATAGTTCAAATCGGCACTCTAGCTGCGCTGGCGAGTGCACCACGGAGTGCCTCCAAAACCTTGTAATCACTAAAAATCAGTGTATTTTGCGTTATTGTAGCATAAATAACCTAGTTCCATCCAAACTACAAGTAGAATATGTTTCCAAAGATACATGCAAAATCGTCGTTTCAGACCGTGAAACGCTCAAATATGATGTAAAAACTGTTTCTCAAAACATGGCTCCAAATCACTTGAAAATGCGTTTTCTAAGCGAATTACGTGTTTTTAAGGTGTTTGCAGTAACTTCCATAGTTCAAATCGGCACTCAAGCTGCGCTGGCGAGTGCACCACGGAGTGCCTCCAAAAGGTTGTATTTACTAAAATACAGTTTATTTTGTCTTATTGTAGCATAAATAACCTAGTTCCATCGAAACTACAGGTAGAATATGTTTCGAAAGATACATGCAAAATCGTCGTTTCAGACCGTGAAACGCTCAAATATGATGTAAAAACTGTTTCTCAAAACATGTCTCCAAATCACTTGAAAATACGTTTTCTAAGCGAATTACGTGTTTTTAAGGCGTTTTGCAGTGACTTTTATAGTTCAAATCGGCACTCTAGCTGCGCTGGCGAGTGCACCACGGAGTGCCTCCAAAAGGTTGTATTCACTGAAAAACAGTGTATTTTGTCTAATTGTACTTCAAATAACCTAGTTCCATCGAAACTACAGGTGGAATATGTTTCCAAAGATACATGCAAAATCGTCGTTTCAGACCGTGAAACGCTCAAATATGATGTAAAAACTGCATCTCAAAACATGTCTTCAAATCACTTGAAAATGCGTTTTCTAAGCGAATTACGTGTTTTTAAGGTGTTTTGCTGTAACTTCTATAGTTCAAATCGGCACTCTAGCTGTGCTGGCGAGTGCACCACGGAGTGCCTCCAAAAGGTTGTATTCACTAAAAAACAGTGTATTTTGTCTTATTGTACCCTAATTAACCTAGTTTCATCGAAACTGCAGGTAGAATATGTTTCCAAAAATGCATGAAAAATCGTCGTTTCAGACCGTGAAACTTTCAAATATGATGTAAAAACTGTTTCTCAAAACATGTCTCCAAATCACTTGAAAATGCGTTTTCTAAGCGAATAACGTGTTTTTAAGGTGTTTTGCAGTAACTTCTAAAGTTCACATCGGCACTCTAGCTGCGATGGCGAGTGCACCACGGAGTGCCTCCAAAACCTTGTATCACTAAAAAACAGTGTATTTTGTCTTATTGTACCCTAAATAACCTAGTTCTATCAAAACTACAGGTAGAATATGTTTCCAAAGATACATGCAAAATCGTCGTTTCAGACCGTGAAACGCGAAATATGATGTAAAAACTGTTTCTCAAAAGATGTCTCCAAATCACTTGAAAATGCGTTTTCTAAGCGAATTACGTGCTTTTAAGGTGTTTTGCAGTAACTTCTATAGTTCACATCGGCACTCTAGCTGCGCTGGCTAGTGTACCACGGTGTGCCTCCAAAAGGTTGTATTCACTAAAAAACAGTGTATCTTGTCTTATTGTACCCTAAATAACCTAGTTCCATCGCAACTACAGGTAGAATATGTTTACAAAGATACATGCAAAATCGTCGATTCAGACCGTGAAACGCTCAAATTTGATGTAAATCTGTTTCTCAAAACATGTCTCCAAATCACTTGAAAATGCGTTTTCTAAGCAAATTACGTGTTTTTAAGGTGTTTTGCAGTAATTTCTATAGTTCAAATCGGCACTCTAGCTGCGCTGGCGAGTGCACCACGGAGTGCCTCCAAAAGGTTGTATTCACTAAAATACAGTGTATTTTGTCTTATTGTACCCTAACTAAACTAGTTCCATCGAAACTACAGATAGAATATGTTTCCAAAAATACATGCAAAACCGTAGTTTCAGACAGTGAAACGCTCAATTATGATGTAAAAACTGATTCTCAAAACATGTCTCCAAATCACTTGAAAATGCGTTTTCTAAGCGAATTACGTGTTTCTAAGGTGTTTTGCAGTAACTTCTATAGTTCAAATCGGCACTCTAGCTGCGCTGGCGGGTGCACAACGGAGTGCCTCCAAAAGGTTGTATTCACTAAAAAACTGTGTATTTTGTCTTATTGTACCCTAAATAACCTAGTTCCATCGAAACTGCAAGTAGAATATGTTTCCAAAGATACATGCAAAATCGTCGTTTCAGAACGTGAAACGCTCAAATATGATGTATAAACTGTTTCTCAAAACATGTCTTCAAATCACTTGAAAATGCGTTTTCTAAGCGAATTACGTGTTTCTAAGGTGTTTTGCAGTAACTTCTATAGTTCAAATCGGCACTCTAACTGCGCTGGCGAGTGCACCACGGAGTGCCTCCGAAACCTTGTATTTACAAAAAATTAGTGTATTTTGTGTTATTGTAGCATAAATAACCTAGTTCCATCGAAACTACAGGTAGAATATGTTTCGAAAGATACATGCAAAATCATCGTTTCAGACCGTGAAACGCTCAAATATGATGTAAAAACTGTTTCTCAAAACATGTCTCCAAATCACTTGAAAATACGTTTTCTAAGCGAATTACGTGTTTTTAAAGTGTTTTGCAGTAACTTCTATAGTTCAAATCGGCACTCTAGCTGCGCTGGCGAGTGCACCACGGAGTGCCTCCCAAACCTTGTATTCACTAAAAGTCAGTGTATTTTGTGTTATTGTAGCATAAATAACCTAGTTCCACCGAAACTACAGGTAGAATATGTTTCCAAAGATACATGCAAAATCGTCGTTTCAGACCGTGAAACGCTCAAATATGATGTAAAAACTGTTTCTCAAAACATGTCCCCAAATCACTTGAAAATGCGTTTTCTAAGTGAATTACGTGTTTATAAGGTGTTTTGCAGTAACTTGTATAGTTCAAATCGGCACTATAGCTGCGCTGGCGAGAGCACCACGGAGTGCCTCCAAAACCTTGTATTCACTAAAAGTCAGTGTATTTTGTCTTATTGTAGCATAAATAACCTAGTTCCATCGAAACTACAGGTAGAATAAGTTTCGAAAGATTCATGCAAAATCGTCGTTTCAGCCCGTGAAACGCTCAAATATGATGTAAAAACTATTTCTCAAACATGTCTCCAAATCACTTGAAAATGCGTTTTCTAAGCGAATTACGTGCTTTTAAGGTGTTTTGCAGTAACTTCTATAGTTCAAATCGGCACTCTAGCTGCGCTGGCGAGTGCACCACGGAGTGCCTCCAAAAGGTTGTATTTACTAAAAAACAGTGTATTTTGGCTTATTATACCCTAAATAACCTAGTTCCATCGAAACTACATGTAGAATATTTTTCCAAAGATACATGCAAAATCGTCGTTTCAGACCGTGAAACGCTCAAATATGATGTAAAAACTGTTTCTCAAAACATGTCTCCAAATCACTTGAAAATGCGTTTTCTAAGCGAAGTACGTGTTTTTAAGGTGTTTTGCAGTAACTTCTATAGTTCAAATCGGCACTCTAGTTGCGCTGGCGAGTGTACCACGGAGTGCCCCCAAAACCTTGTATTCACTAAAAATCAGTGTATTTTGTCGTATTGTAGTATAAATAACCTAGTTCTATCGAAACTACAGGTAGAATATGTTTCCAAAGATACATGCAAAATCGTCGTTTCAGACCGTGAAACGCTGATGTAAAAACTGTTTCTCAAAACATTTCTCCAAATCACTTGAAAATGCGTTTTCTAAACGAATTACGTGCTTTTAAGGTGTTTTGCAGTAACTTCTATAGTTCAAATCGGCACTCTAGCTGCGCTGGCGAGTGCACCACGGAGTGCCTCCAAAAGTTTGTATTCACTAAAAAACAGTGTATTTTGGCTTGTTGTACCCCAAATAACCTAGTTCCATCGAAACTACAGGTAGAATATGTTTCCAAAGATACATGCAAATTCGTCGTTTCAGACCGTGAAACGCTCAAATATGATGTAAAAACTGTTTCTCAAAACATGTCTCCAAATCACTTGAAAATGCGTTTTCTAAGCGAATTACGTGTTCTTAAGGTGTTTTGCAGTAACTTTTATAGTTCAAATCGGCACTCTAGTTGCGCTGGCGAGTGCACCACGGAGTGCCCCCAAAACCTTGTATTCACTAAAAATCAGTGTATTTTGTCTTATTGTAGCATAAATAACCTAGTTCCATCGAAACTACGGGTAGAATATGTTTCGAAAGATACATGCAAAATCGTCGTTTCAGGCCGTGAAACGCTCAAATATGATGTAAAAACTGTTTCTCAAAACATGTCTCCAAATCACTTGAAAATGCGTTTTCTAAGCGAATTACGTGCTTTTAAGGTGTTTTGCAGTAACTTCTATAGTTCAAATCGGCACTCTAGCTGCGCTGGCGAGTGCACCACGGAGTGCCTCCAAAAGTTTGTATTCACTAAAAAACAGTGTATTTTGGCTTATTGTACCCTAAATAACCTAGTTCCATCGAAACTACAGGTAGAATATGTTTCCAAAGATACATGCAATATCGTCGTTTCTGACCGTGAAACGCTCAAATATGATGTAAAAACTGTTTCTCAAAACATGTCTCCAAATCACTTGAAAATGCGTTTTCTAAGCGAATTACGTGCTTTTAAGGTGTTTTGCAGTAACTTCTATAGTTCAAATCGGCACTCTAGTTGCGCTGGCGAGTGCACCACGGAGTGCCTCCAAAAGTTTGTATTCACTAAAAAACAGTGTATTTTGGCTTATTGTACCCTAAATAACCTAGTTCCATCGAAACTACAGGTAGAATATGTTTCCAAAGATACATGCAAAATCGTCGTTTCAGGCCGTGAAACGCTCAAATATGATGTAAAAACTGTTTCTCAAAACATGTCTCCAAATCACTTGAAAATGCGTTTTCTAAGCGAATTACGTGCTTTTAAGGTGTTTTGGAGTAACTTCTATAGTTCAAATCGGCACTCTAGCTGCGCTAGCGAGTGCACCACGGAGTGCCTCCAAAAGTTTGTATTCACTAAAAAACAGTGTATTTTAGCTAATTGTACCCTAAATAACCTAGTTCCATCGAAACTACAGGTAGAATATGTTTGAAAGATACATGCAAAATCGTCGTTTCTGACCGTGAAACGCTCAAATATGATGTAAAAACTGTTTCTCAAACCATGTCTCCAAATCACTTGAAAATGCGTTTTCTAAGCGAATTACGTGCTTTTAAAGTGTTTTGCAGTAACTTCTACAGTTCAAATCGGCACTCTAGCTGCGCTGGCGAGTGCACCACGGAGTGCCTCCAAAAGTTTGTATTCACTAAAAAACAGTGTATTTTGGCTTATTGTACCCTAAATAACCTAGGTCCATCGAAACTACAGGTAGAATATGTTTCCAAAGATACATGCAAAATCGTCGTTTCAGACCGTGAAACGCTCAAATATGATGTAAAAACTGTTTCTCAAAACATGTCTCCAAATCACTTGAAAATGCGTTTTCTAAGCGAATTACGTGTTTTTAAGGTGTTTTGCAGTAACTTCTATAGTTCAAATCGGCACTCTAGCTGCGCTGGCGAGTGCACCACGAAGTGCCCCAAAAACCTGGTATTCACTAAAAATCAGTGTATTTTGTCTTATTGTAGCATAAATAACCTAGTTCCATCGAAACTACAGGTAGAAAATGTTTCGAAAGATACATGCAAAATCGTCGTTTCAGGCCGTGAAACGCTCAAATATGATGTAAAAACTGTTTCTCTAAACATGTCTCCAAATCACTTGAAAATGCGTTTTCTTAGCGAATTACGTGCTTTTAAGGTGTTTTGCAGTAACTACTATAGTTCAAATCGGCACTCTAGCTGCGCTGGCAAATGCACCACGGAGTGCCTCCAAAAGTTCGTATTCACTAAAAAACAGTGTATTTTGGCTTATTGTACCCTAAATAACCTAGTTCCATCGAAACTACAGGTAGAATATGTTTCGAAAGATACATGCAAAATCGTCGTTTCTGACCGTGAAACGCTCAAATATGATGTAAAAACTGTTTCTCAAACCATGTCTCCAAATCACTTGAAAATGCGATTTCTAAGCGAATTACGTGCTTTTAAGGTGTTTTGCAGTAACTTCTATAGTTCAAATCGGCACTCTAGCTGCGCTGGCGAGTGCACCACGGAGTGCCTCCAAAAGTTTGTATTCACTAAAAAACAGTGTATTTTGGCTTATTGTACCCTAAATAACCTAGTTCCATCGAAACTACAAGTAGTATATGTTTCCAAAGATACATGCAAAATCGTCGTTTCTTACCGTGAAACGCTCAAATATGATGTAAAAACTGTTTCTCAAAACATGTCTCCAAATCACTTGAAAATGCGTTTTCTAAGCGAATTACGTGATTTTAAGGTGTTTTGCAGTAACTTCTATAGTTCAAATCGGCACTCTAGCTGCGCTGGCGAGTGCACCACGGAGTGCCTCCAAAAGTTTGTATTCACTAAAAAACAGTGTATTTTGGCTTATTGTACCCTAAATAACCTAGTTCCATCAAAACTACAGGTTGAATATGTTTCCAAAGATACATGCAAAATCGTCGTTTCAGACCGTGAAACGCTCAAATATGATGTAAAAACTGTTTCTCAAAACATGTCTCCAAATCAGTTGAAAACGCGTTATCTAAGCGAATTACGTGCTTTTAAGGTGTTTTGCAGTAACTTCTATAGTTCAAATCGGCACTCTAGCTGCGCTGGCGAGTGCACCACGAAGTGCCCCTAAAACCTGGTATTCACTAAAAATCAGTGTATTTTGTCTTATTGTAGCATAAATAACCTAGTTCCATCGAAACTACAGGTAGAACATGTTTCGAAAGATACATGCAAAATCGTCGTTTCAGGCCGTGAAACGCTCAAATATGATGTAAAAACTGTTTCTCAAAACATGTCTCCAAATCACTTGAAAATGAGTTTTCTAAGCGAATTACGTTCTTTTAAGGTGTTTTGCAGTAACTTCTATAGTTCAAATCGGCACTCTAGCTGCGCTGGCGAGTGCACCACGGAGTGCCTCCAAAAGCTGGTATTCACTAAAAATCAGTGTATTTTGTCTTATTGTAGCATAAATAACCTAGTTCCATCGAAACTACAGGTAGAACATGTTTCGAAAGATACATGCAAAATCGTCGTTTCAGGCCGTGAAACGCTCAAATATGATGTAAAAACTGTTTCTCAAAACATGTCTCCAAATCACTTGAAAATGAGTTTTCTAAGCGAATTACGTTCTTTTAAGGTGTTTTGCAGTAACTTCTATAGTTCAAATCGGCACTCTAGCTGCGCTAGCGAGTGCACCACGGAGTGCCTCCAAAAGTTTGTATTTACTAAAAAACAGTGTATTTTGGCTAATTGTACCCTAAATAACCTAGTTCCATCGAAACTACAGGTAGAATATGTTTGAAAGATACATGCAAAATCGTCGTTTCTGACCGTGAAATGCTCAATTATGATGTAAAAACTGTTTCTCAAAACATGTCTCCAAATCACTTGAAAATGCGTTTTCTAAGCGAATTACGTGCTTCTAAGGTGTTTTGCAGTAACATCTATAGTTCAAATCGGCACTCTAGCTGCGCTAGCGAGTGCACCACGGAGTGCCTCCAAAAGTTTGTATTCACTAAAAAACAGTGTATTTTGGCTTATTGTACCCTAAATAACCTAGTTCCATCGAAACTACAGGTAGAATATGTTTCCAAAGAAACATGCAAAATCGTCGTTTCAGACCGTGAAACGCTCAAATATGATGTAAAAACTGTTTCTCAAAACATGTCTCCAAATCACTTGAAAATGCGTTTTCTAAGCGAATTACGTGTTTTTAAGGTGTTTTGCAATATCTTCTATAGTTCAAACCGGCACTCTAGCTGCGCTGGCGAGTGCACCACGGAGTGCCCCCAAAACCTTGTATTCACTAAAAATCAGTGTATTTTGTCTTATTGTAGCATAAATAACCTAGTTCCATCGAAACTACAGGAAGAATATGTTTCGAAAGATACATGCAAAATCGTCGTTTCAGACCGTGAAACGCTCAAATATGATGAAAAAACTGTTTCTCAAAAAATGTCTCCAAACCACTTGAAAATGCGTTTTCTAAGCGAATTACGTGTATTTAAGGTATTTTGCAGTAACTTCTATAGTTGAAACCGGCACTCTAGCTGCGCTGGCAAATGCACCACGGAGTGCATCCAAAAGTTTGTATTTACTAAAAAACAGTGTATTTTGTCTTACTGTACCCTAAATAACCGAGTTCCATCGAAACTACAGGTAGAATATTTTTCCAAAGATACATGCAAAATCGTCGTTTCAGACCGTGAAACGCTCAAATATGATGTTAAAACTGTTTCTCAAAACATGTCTCCAAATCACTTGAAAATGCGTTTTCTAAGCGAATTACGTGTTTCTAAGGTTATTTGCAGTAACTTATATAGTTCAAATCGGCACTCTAGCTGCGCTGGCGAGTGCACCACGGAGTGCCTCCAAAAGGTTGTATTTACTAAAAAACAGTGTATTTTGGCTTATTGTACCCTAAATAACCTAGTTCCATCGAAACTACAGGTAGAATATGTTTCCAAAGATACATGCAAAATCGTCGTTTCAGACCGTGAAACGCTCAAATATGATGTAAAAACTGTTTCTCAAAACATGTCTCCAAATCACTTGAAAATGCGTTTTCTAAGCGAAGTACGTGTTTTTAAGGTGTTTTGCAGTAACTTCTATAGTTCAAATCGGCACTCTAGTTGCGCAGGCGAGTGTACCACGGAGTGCCCCCAAAACCTTGTATTCACTAAAAATCAGTGTATTTTGTCTTATTGTAGCATAAATAACCTAGTTCTATCGAAACTACAGGTAGAATATGTTTCCAAAGATACATGCAAAATCGTCGTTTCAGACCGTGAAACGCTGATGTAAAAACTGTTTCTCAAAACATTTCTCCAAATCACTTGAAAATGCGTTTTCTAAACGAATTACGTGCTTTTAAGGTGTTTTGCAGTAACTTCTATAGTTCAAATCGGCACTCTAGCTGCGCTGGCTAGTGCACCACGGAGTGCCTCCAAAAGGTTGTATTCTCTAAAGAACAGTGTATTTTGTCTTATTGTATCCTAAATAACCTAGTTCCATCGAAACTTCAGGTTGAATATGTTTCCAAAGATACATGCAAAATCGTCGTTTCAGACCGTAAAACGCTCAAATATGATGTAAAAACTGTTTCTCAAAACATGTCTCCAAATCACTTGAAAACGCGTTTTCTAAGCGAATTACGTGTTTTTAAGGTGTTTTGCAGTAACTTCTATAGTTCAAATTGGCAATCTAGCTGCGCTGGCGAGTGAACCACGGAGTGCTCCAAAACATTGTATTCACTAAAAATCAGTGTATTTTGTTTTATTGTACACTATATAACCTAGTTCCATTGAAACTACAGGTAGAATATGTTTCCAAAGATACATGCAAAATCGTCGTTTCAGACCGTGAAACGCTCAAATATGATGTAAAAGCTGTTTTTCAAAACATGTCTCCAAATCACTTGTAAATGCGTCTTCTAAGCGAATTACGTGTTTTTAAGGTGTTTCGCAGTAACTTCTATAGTTCAAATCGGCACACTAGCTGCGCTGGCGATTGCACCACGGAGTGCCTCCAAAAGGTTTTATTCACTAAAATACAGTGTATTTTGCCTTATTGTACCCTAAATAACCTAGTTCCATCGAAACTACAGGTAGAATATGTTTCCAAAAATACATGCAAAATCGTCGTTTCAGACAGTGAAACGCTCAAATATGATGTAAAATCTGTTTCTCAAAACATGTCTCTAAATCACTTGAAAATACGTTTTCTAAGCGAATTACGTGTTTTTAAGATGTTTTGCAGTGACTTCTATAGTTCAAATCGGTACTCCAGCTGCGCTGGCGAGTGCACCACGGAGTGCCTCTAAAAGGTTGTATTCACTAAAAAACAGTGTATTTTGTCTTCTTGTACCCTAAATAACCTAGCTCCATCGAAACTAAAGGTAGAATATGTTTCGAAAGATACATGCAAATCGTCGTTTCAGACCGTGAAATGTTCAAATATGACGAAAAAGCTGTTTCTCAAAATATGTATCCAAATCACTTGAAAATGCGTTTTCTAAGCAAATTAAGTGTTTTTAAGGTGTTTTGCAGTGACTTCTATAGTTCAAATCGGCACTCTAGCTGCCCTGGCGAGTGCACCACGGAGTGCCTTCAAAAGGTTGTATTCACTAAAAAACAGTGTATATTGTCTTATTGTACCCTAAATAACCTAGTTCCATCGAAACTACAGGTAGAATATGTTTCCAAAGATACATGCAAAATCGTCGTTTCAGACCGTGAAACGCTCAAATATGATGTAAAAACTGTTTCGCAAAACATGTCTCCAAATCACTTGAAAATGCGTTTTCTAAGCGAATTACGTGTTTTTAAGGTGTTTTGCAGTAACTTCTATAGTTCAAAACGGCACTCTAGCTGCGCTGGCGAGTGCACCACGGAGTGCCTCCAAAAGGTTGTATTCACTAAAATACAGTTTATTTTGTCTTATTGTAGCATAAATAACCTAGTTCCATCGAAACTACAGGTAGAATATGTTTCGAAAGATACATGCAAAATCGCCGTTTTAGACCGTGAAACGCTCAAATATGATGTAAAAACTGTTTCTCAAAACATGTCTCCAAATCACTTGAAAATACGTTTTCTAAGCGAATTACGTGTTTTTAAGATGTTTTGCAGTAACTATTATAGTTCAAATTGGCACTCTAGCTGCGCTGGAGAGTGCACCACGGAGTGCCTCCAAAACCTTGTATTCACTAAAAGTCAGTGTATTTTGTCTTATTGTAGCATAAATAACCTAGTTCCATCGAAACTACAGGTAGAATATGTTTCGAAAGATACATGCAAAATCGCCGTTTTAGACCGTGAAACGCTCAAATATGATGTAAAAACTTTTTCTCAAAACATGTCTCCAAATCACTTGAAAATGCGTTTTCTAAGCGAATTACGTGTTTTTAAGATGTTTTGCCGTAACTTCTATAGTTCAAATTGGCACTCTAGCTGCGCTGGAGAGTGCACCACGGAGTGCCTTCAAAACCTTGTATTCACTAAAAGTCGGTGTATTTTGTCTTATTGTAACATAAATAACATAGTTCCATCGAAACTACAGGTAGAATATGTTTCGAAAGATACATGCAAAATCGTCGTTTCAGACCGTAAAACGCTCAAATATGATGTAAAAACTGTTTCTCAAAACATGTCTCCAAATCACTTGAAAATACGTTTTCTAAGCGAATTACGTGTTTTTACGGTGTTTAGAGTAACTTCTATAGGTCACATCGGCACTCTAGCTGCGCTGGCGAGTGCACCACGGAGTGCCTCCAAAACCTTGTATTCACTAAAAATCGGTGTATTTTGTGTTATTGTAACATAAATAACCTAGTTCCATCGAAACTACAGGTAGAATATGTTTGGAAAGATACATGCAAAATCGTCGATTCAGACCGTGAAACGTTCAAATATGATGAAAAAACTGTTTCTCAAAATATGTCTCCAAATCACTTGAAAATGCGTTTTTCTAAGCGAATCATGTGTTTTTAAGGTGTTTTGCAGTGACTTCTATAGTTCAAATCGGCACTCTAGCTGCGCTGGCGAGTGCACCACGGAGGGCCTCCAAAAGGTTGTATTAACTAAACAACAGTGCATTTTGTCTTATTGTACCCTAAATAACCTAGTTCCATCGAAACTACAGGTAGAATATGTTTCGAAAGATACATGCAAAATCGTCGATTCAGACCGAGAAACGCTCAAATATGATGTAAAAACTGTTACTCAAAACATGTCTCCAAATACTTGAAAATACGTTTTCTAAGCGAATTACGTGTTTTTAAGGTGTTTTGCAGTAACTTCTATAGTTCAAATCGGCACTCTAGCTGCGCTGGCGAGTGCACCACGGAGTGCCACCAAAACCTTGTATTCACTAAAAATCAGTGAATTTTGTGTTATTGTAGCATAAATAACCTAGTTCCATCGAAACTACAGGTAGAATATGTTTGGAAAAATACATGCAAAATCGTCGTTTCAGACCGTGAAACGTTCAAATATGATGCAAAAACTGTTTCTCAAAATATGTCTCCAAATCACTTGAAAATGCGTTTTCTAAGCGAATTACGTGTTTTTAAGGTGTTTTGCTGTGACTTTTATAGTTCAAATCGGCACTCTAGCTGCGCTGGCGAGTGCACCACGGAGTGCCTCCAAAAGGTTGTATTCACTAAAAATCAGTGTATTTTGTGTTATTGTAGCATAAATAACCTAGTACCATCGAAACTACAGGTAAACTATGTTTCCAAAGATACATGCAAAATCGTCGTTTCAGACCGTGAAACGTTCAAATATGATGAAAAAACTGTTTCTCAAAATATGTCTCCAAATCACTTGAAAATGCGTTTTCTAAGCGTATTACGTGTTTTTAAGGTGTTTGCAGTAACTTCTATAGTTCAAATCGGCACTCTAGCTGCGCTGGCGAGTGCACCACGGAGTGCCTCACAAACCTTGTATTCACTAAAAGTCAGTGTATTTTGTGTTATTGTAGCATAATTAACCTAGTTCAATCGAAACTACAGGTAGAATATGTTTCTAAAGATACATGCAAAATCGGCGTTTCAGACCGTGAAACGCTCAAATATGATGTAAAAATTGTTTCTCAAAACATGTCTCCAAATCACTTGAAAATGCGTTTTCTAAGCTAATTACGTGTTTTTAAGGTGTTTTGCAGTAACTTTTATAGTTCAAATAGGCACTCTAGCTGCGCTGGCGAGTGCACCACGGAGTGCCTCCAAAACCTCGTATTCACTAAAAATCAGTCTATTTTGCGTTATTGTAGCATAAATAACTTAGTTCCATCGAAACTACAGGTAGAATAAGTTTCGAAAGATACATGCAAAATCGTCGTTTCAGACCGTGAAACGCTCAAATATGATGTAAAAACTGTATCTCAAAATATGTCTCCAAATCACTTGAAAATGCGTTTTCTGAGCGAATCACGTTTTTTAAAGGTATTTTGCAGTGACTTCTATAGTTCAAATCGGCACTCTAGCTGCGCTGGCGAGTGCACCACGGAGTGCCTCCAAAAGGTTGTATTAACTACAAAACAGTGTATTTTGTCTTATTGTACCCTAAATAACCTAGTTCCATCGAATCTACAGGTAGAATATGTTTCCAAAGGTACATGCAAAATAGTCGTTTCAGACCGTGAAACGCTCAAATATGATGTAAAAACTGTTTCTCAAAACATGTCTCCAAATCACTTGAATATGCGTTTTCTAAGCGAATTACGTGTTTTTAAGGTGTTTTGCAGTAACTTCTATATTTTGAAACGGCACTCTAGCTGCGCTGGCGAGTGCACCACCTCCAAAAGGTTGTATTCTCTAAAAAACAGTGTATTTTGTTTAATTGTACCCTAATTAACCTAGTTCCATCGAAACTGCAGTTAGAATATGTTTCCAAAGATACATGCAAAATCGTCGTTTCAGACCGTGAAACGCTCAAATATGATGTAAAAACTGTTTCTCAAAACATGTCTCCAAATCACTTGAAAATGCGTTTTCTAAGCGAATTACGTGTTTTTAAGGTGTTTGCAGTAACTTCTATAGTTCAAATATGCACTCTAGCTGCGCTGGCGAGTGCACCACGGAGTGCCTCCAAAACCTCGTATTCACTAAAAATCAGTGTATTTTGTGTTATTGTAGCATAAATAACCTAGTTCCATCGAAACTACAGGTAGAATATGTTTCCAAAGATACATGCAAAATCGTCGTTTCAGACCGTGAAACGCTCAAATATGATGTAAAAACTGTATCTCAAACCATGTCTCCAAATCACTTGAAAATGCGTTTTCTAAGCGAATTACGTGTTTTTAAGGTGTTCTGCAGTAACTTCTATAGTTCAAATCGGCACTCTAGCTGCGCTGGCGAGTGCACCACGGAGTGCCTCCAAAAGGTTGTATTCACCAAAATACAGTTTATTTTATCTTATTGTAGCATAAATAACCTAGTTCCATCGAATCTACAGGTAGAATATGTTTCGAAAGATACATGCAAAATCATCGTTTCAGACCGTGAAACGCTCAAATATGTTGTAAAAACTGTTTCTCAAAACATGTCTCCAAATCACTTGAAAATACGTTTTCTAAGCGAATTACGTGTTTTTACTGTGTTTTGAGTAACTTCTATAGTTCACATCGGCACTCTAGCTGCGCTGGCAAGTGCACCACGGAGTGCCTCCAAAACCTTGTATTCACTAAAAATCAGTGTATTTTGTGTTATTGTAGCATAAATAACCAAGTTCCATCGAAACTACAGGTAGAATATGTTTCGAAAGATACATGCAAAATCGTCGTTTCACACCGTGAAACGTTCAAATATGATGAAAAAACTGTTTCTCAAAATATGTCTCTAAATCACTTGAAAATGCGTTTTCAAAGCGAAACACGTGTTTTTAAGGTATTTTGCAGTGACTTCTATAGTTCAAATCGGCACTCTAGCTGCGCTGGCGAGTGCACCACGGAGTGCCTCCAAAACCTCGTATTCACTAAAAATCAGTGTATTTTGCGTTATTGTAGCATAAATAACCTAGTTCCATCGAAACTACACGTAGAGTATGTTTCGAAAGATACATGCAAAATCGTCGTTTCAGACCGTGAAATGCTCAAATATGATGTAAAAACTGTTTCTCAAAACATGTCTCCAAATCACTTGAAAATGCGTTTTCTTAGCGAATTACGTGTTTTTAAGGTGTTTGCAGTAACATCTATAGTTCAAATCGGCACTTTAGCTGCGCTGGCGAGTGCACCACGGAGTGCCTCCAAAAGGTTGTATTCACTAAAATACAGTTTATTTTGTCTTATTGTAGCATAAATAACCTAGTTCCATAGAAACTACAGGTAGAATATGTTTCGAAAGATACATGCAAAATCATCGTTTCAGACCGTGAAACGCTCAAATATGATGTAAAAACTGTTTCTCAACACATGTCTCCAAATCACTTGAAAATACGTTTTCTTAGCGAATTACGTGTTTTTACGGTGTTTTGAGTAACTTCTATAGTTCACATCGGCACTCTAACTGCGCTGGCAAGTGCACCACGGAGTGCCTCCAAAACCTTGTATTCACTAAAAATTAGTGTATTTTGTGTTATTGTAGCATAAATAACCTAGTTCCATCGAAACTACAGGTAGAATATGTTTCGAAAAATACATGCAAAATCGTCGTTTCAGACCGTGAAACTTTCAAATATGATGAAAAAACTGTTTCTCAAAATATGTCTCCAAATCATTTGAAAATGCGTTTTCTAAGCGAATCACGTGTTTTTAAGGTGTTTTGCAGTGACTTCTATAGTTCAAATCGGCACTCTAGCTGCGCTGGCGAGTGCACCACGGAGTGCCTCCAAAACCTTGTATTCACTAAAAATCAGTGTATTTTGTGTTATTGTAGCATAAATAACCTAGTTCCATCGAAACTACAGGTAGAATATGTTTCGAAAGATACATGCAAAATCGTCGTTTCAGACCGTGAAACGTTCAAATATGATGAAAAAACTGTTTCTCAAAATATGTCTCTAAATCACTTGAAAATGCGTTTTCTAAGCGAATCACGTGTTTTTAAGGTATTTTGCAGTGACTTCTATAGTTCAAATCGGCACTTTAGCTGCGCTGGCGAGTGCACCACGGAGTGCCTCCAAAAGGTTGTATTCACTAAAATACAGTTTATTTTGTCTTATTGTAGCATAAATAACCTAGTTCCATCGAAACTGCAGGTAGAATATGTTTCGAAAGATACATGCAAAATCGTCGTTTCAGACCGTGAAACGCTCAAATATGATGTAAAAACAGTTTCTCAAAACATGTCTCCAAATCACTTGAAAATACGTTTTCTAAGCGAATTACGTGTTTTTAAGATGTTTTGCAGTAACTTCTATAGTTCAAATCGGCACTCTAGCTGCGCTGGCGAGTGCACCACGGAGTGCCTCCAAAACCTTGTATTCACTAAAAGTCAGTGTATTTTGTCTTATTGTAGCATAAATAACCTAGTTCCATCAAAACTACAGGTAGAATATGTTTCGAAAGATGCATGCAAAATCGTCGTTTCAGACCGTGAAACGCTCAAATATGATGTAAAAACTGTTTCTCAAAACATGTCTCCAAATCACTTGAAAATGCGTTTTTTAAGTGAATTAAGTGTTTATAAGGTGTTTTGCAGTAACTTCTATAGTTCAAATCGGCACTATAGCTGCGCTGGCGAGTGCACCACGGAGTGCCTCCAAAACCTTGTATTCACTAAAAGTCAGTGTATTTTGTCTTATTGTAGCATAAATAACCTAGTTCCATCGAAACTACAGGTAGAATATGTTTCGAAAGATACATGCAAAATCATCGTTTCAGACCGTGAAACGCTCAAATATGATGTAAAAACTGTTTCTCAAAACATGTCTCCAAATCACTTGAAAATATGTTTTCTAAGCGAATTACGTGTTTTTAAGGTGTTTTGCAGTAACTTCTATAGTTCAAATCGGCACTCTAGCTGCGCTGGCGAGTGCACCACGGAGTGCCTCCAAAACCATGTATTCACTAAAAATCAGTATATTTTGTGTTATTGTAGCATAAATAACCTAGTTCCATCGAAACTACAGGTAGAATATGTTTGGAAAGATACATGCAAAATCGTCGTTTCAGACCGTGAAACGCTCAAATATGATATAAAAACTGTTTCTCAAAACATGTCTCCAAATCACTTGAAAATACGTTTTCTAAGCGAATTACGTGTTTTTAAGGTGTTTTGCAGTAACTTTTATAGTTCAAATTAGCACTCTAGCTGCGCTGGCGAGTGCACCACGGAGTGCCTCCAAAACCTCGTATTCACTAAAAATCAGTGTATTTTGTGTTATTGTAGCATAAATAACCTAGTTCCATCGAAACTACAATTAGAATATGTTTCCAAAGATACATGCAAAATCGTCGTTTCAGACCGTGAAACGCTCAAATATGATGTAAAATCTGTATCTCAAAACATGTCTCCAAATCACTTGAAAATGCGTTTTCTAAGCGAATTACGTGTTTTTAAGGGGTTCTGCAGTAACTTCTATAGTTCAAATCGGCACTCTAGCTGCGCTGGCGAGTGCACCACGGAGTGCCTCCAAAAGGTTGTATTCCCCAAAATACAGTTTATTTTGTCTTATTGTAGCATAAATAACCTAGTTCCATCGAAACTACAGGTAGAATATGTTTCGAAAGATACATGCAAAATCGTCGTTTCAGACCGTGAAACGCTCAAATATGATGTAAAAACTGTTTCTCAAAACATGTCTCCAAATCACTTGAAAATGCGTTTTCTAAGCGAATTACGTGTTTTTAAGGTGTTTGCAGTAACTTCTATAGTTCAAATATGCACTCTAGCTGCGCTGGCGAGTGCACCACGGAGTGCCTCCAAAACCTCGTATTCACTAAAAATCAGTGTATTTTGTGTTATTGTAGCATAAATAACCTAGTTCCATCGAAACTACAGGTAGAATATGTTTCCAAAGATACATGCAAAATCGTCGTTTCAGACCGTGAAACGCTCAAATATGATGTAAAAACTGTATCTCAAACCATGTCTCCAAATCACTTGAAAATGCGTTTTCTAAGCGAATTACGTGTTTTTAAGGTGTTCTGCAGTAACTTCTATAGTTCAAATCGGCACTCTAGCTGCGCTGGCGAGTGCACCACGGAGTGCCTCCAAAAGGTTGTATTCACCAAAATACAGTTTATTTTATCTTATTGTAGCATAAATAACCTAGTTCCATCGAATCTACAGGTAGAATATGTTTCGAAAGATACATGCAAAATCATCGTTTCAGACCGTGAAACGCTCAAATATGTTGTAAAAACTGTTTCTCAAAACATGTCTCCAAATCACTTGAAAATACGTTTTCTAAGCGAATTACGTGTTTTTACTGTGTTTTGAGTAACTTCTATAGTTCACATCGGCACTCTAGCTGCGCTGGCAAGTGCACCACGGAGTGCCTCCAAAACCTTGTATTCACTAAAAATTTGTGTATTTTGTGTTATTTTAGCATAAATAACCTAGTTCCATCGAAACTACAGGTAGAATATGTTTCGAAAAATACATGCAAAATCGTCGTTTCAGACCGTGAAACTTTCAAATATGATGAAAAACTGTTTCTCAAAATATGTCTCCAAATCACTTGAAAATGCGTTTTCTAAGCGAATCACGTGTTTTTAAGGTGTTTTGCAGTGACTTCTATAGTTCAAATCGGCACTCTAGCTGCGCTGGCGAGTGCACCACGGAGTGCCTCCAAAACCTTGTATTCACTAAAAATCAGTGTATTTTGTGTTATTGTAGCATAAATAACCTAGTTCCATCGAAACTACAGGTAGAATATGTTTCGAAAGATACATGCAAAATCGTCGTTTCACACCGTGAAACGTTCAAATATGATGAAAAAACTGTTTCTCAAAATATGTCTCTAAATCACTTGAAAATGCGTTTTCAAAGCGAAACACGTGTTTTTAAGGTATTTTGCAGTGACTTCTATAGTTCAAATCGGCACTCTAGCTGCGCTGGCGAGTGCACCACGGAGTGCCTCCAAAACCTCGTATTCACTAAAAATCAGTGTATTTTGCGTTATTGTAGCATAAATAACCTAGTTCCATCGAAACTACACGTAGAGTATGTTTCGAAAGATACATGCAAAATCGTCGTTTCAGACCGTGAAATGCTCAAATATGATGTAAAAACTGTTTCTCAAAACATGTCTCCAAATCACTTGAAAATGCGTTTTCTTAGCGAATTACGTGTTTTTAAGGTGTTTGCAGTAACATCTATAGTTCAAATCGGCACTTTAGCTGCGCTGGCGAGTGCACCACGGAGTGCCTCCAAAAGGTTGTATTCACTAAAATACAGTTTATTTTGTCTTATTGTAGCATAAAAAACCTAGTTCCATAGAAACTACAGGTAGAATATGTTTCGAAAGATACATGCAAAATCATCGTTTCAGACCGTGAAACGCTCAAATATGATGTAAAAACTGTTTCTCAACACATGTCTCCAAATCACTTGAAAATACGTTTTCTTAGCGAATTACGTGTTTTTACGGTGTTTTGAGTAACTTCTATAGTTCACATCGGCACTCTAACTGCGCTGGCAAGTGCACCACGGAGTGCCTCCAAAACCTTGTATTCACTAAAAATTAGTGTATTTTGTGTTATTGTAGCATAAATAACCTAGTTCCATCGAAACTACAGGTAGAATATGTTTCGAAAAATACATGCAAAATCGTCGTTTCAGACCGTGAAACTTTCAAATATGATGAAAAAACTGTTTCTCAAAATATGTCTCCAAATCATTTGAAAATGCGTTTTCTAAGCGAATCACGTGTTTTTAAGGTGTTTTGCAGTGACTTCTATAGTTCAAATCGGCACTCTAGCTGCGCTGGCGAGTGCACCACGGAGTGCCTCCAAAACCTTGTATTCACTAAAAATCAGTGTATTTTGTGTTATTGTAGCATAAATAACCTAGTTCCATCGAAACTACAGGTAGAATATGTTTCGAAAGATACATGCAAAATCGTCGTTTCAGACCGTGAAACGTTCAAATATGATGAAAAAACTGTTTCTCAAAATATGTCTCTAAATCACTTGAAAATGCGTTTTCTAAGCGAATCACGTGTTTTTAAGGTATTTTGCAGTGACTTTTATAGTTCAAATCGGCACTTTAGCTGCGCTGGCGAGTGCACCACGGAGTGCCTCCAAAAGGTTGTATTCACTAAAATACAGTTTATTTTGTCTTATTGTAGCATAAATAACCTAGTTCCATCGAAACTGCAGGTAGAATATGTTTCGAAAGATACATGCAAAATCGTCGTTTCAGACCGTGAAACGCTCAAATATGATGTAAAAACAGTTTCTCAAAACATGTCTCCAAATCACTTGAAAATACGTTTTCTAAGCGAATTACGTGTTTTTAAGATGTTTTGCAGTAACTTCTATAGTTCAAATCGGCACTCTAGCTGCGCTGGCGAGTGCACCACGGAGTGCCTCCAAAACCTTGTATTCACTAAAAGTCAGTGTATTTTGTCTTATTGTAGCATAAATAACCTAGTTCCATCAAAACTACAGGTAGAATATGTTTCGAAAGATGCATGCAAAATCGTCGTTTCAGACCGTGAAACGCTCAAATATGATGTAAAAACTGTTTCTCAAAACATGTCTCCAAATCACTTGAAAATGCGTTTTTTAAGTGAATTACGTGTTTATAAGGTGTTTTGCAGTAACTTCTATAGTTCAAATCGGCACTATAGCTGCGCTGGCGAGTGCACCACGGAGTGCCTCCAAAACCTTGTATTCACTAAAAGTCAGTGTATTTTGTCTTATTGTAGCATAAATAACCTAGTTCCATCGAAACTACAGGTAGAATATGTTTCGAAAGATACATGCAAAATCATCGTTTCAGACCGTGAAACGCTCAAATATGATGTAAAAACTGTTTCTCAAAACATGTCTCCAAATCACTTGAAAATATGTTTTCTAAGCGAATTACGTGTTTTTAAGGTGTTTTGCAGTAACTTCTATAGTTCAAATCGGCACTCTAGCTGCGCTGGCGAGTGCACCACGGAGTGCCTCCAAAACCATGTATTCACTAAAAATCAGTGTATTTTGTGTTATTGTAGCATAAATAACCTAGTTCCATCGAAACTACAGGTAGAATATGTTTGGAAAGATACATGCAAAATCGTCGTTTCAGACCGTGAAACGCTCAAATATGATATAAAAACTGTTTCTCAAAACATGTCTCCAAATCACTTGAAAATACGTTTTCTAAGCGAATTACGTGTTTTTAAGGTGTTTTGCAGTAACTTTTATAGTTCAAATTAGCACTCTAGCTGCGCTGGCGAGTGCACCACGGAGTGCCTCCAAAACCTCGTATTCACTAAAAATCAGTGTATTTTGTGTTATTGTAGCATAAATAACCTAGTTCCATCGAAACTACAATTAGAATATGTTTCCAAAGATACATGCAAAATCGTCGTTTCAGACCGTGAAACGCTCAAATATGATGTAAAATCTGTATCTCAAAACATGTCTCCAAATCACTTGAAAATGCGTTTTCTAAGCGAATTATGTGTTTTTAAGGGGTTCTGCAGTAACTTCTATAGTTCAAATCGGCACTCTAGCTGCGCTGGCGAGTGCACCACGGAGTGCCTCCAAAAGGTTGTATTCCCCAAAATACAGTTTATTTTGTCTTATTGTAGCATAAATAACCTAGTTCCATCGAAACTACAGGTAGAATATGTTTCGAAAGATACATGCAAAATCGTCGTTTCAGACCGTGAAACGCTCAAATATGATGTAAAAACTGTTTCTCAAAACATGTCTCCAAATCACTTGAAAATGCGTTTTCTAAGCGAATTACGTGTTTTTAAGGTGTTTGCAGTAACATCTATTGTTCAAATCGGCACTTTAGCTGCGCTGGCGAGTGCACCACGGAGTGCCTCCAAAAGGTTGTATTCACTAAAAAACAGTGTATTTTGTCTTATTGTACCCTAAATAAACTAGTTCCATCGAAACTGCAAGTAGAATATGTTTCCAAAGATACATGCAAAATCGTCGTTTCAGAACGTGAAACGCTCAAATATGATGTATAAACTGTTTCTCAAAACATGTCTCCAAATCACTTGAAAATGCGTTTTCTAAGCGAATTACGTGTTTCTAAGGTGTTTTGCAGTAACTTCTATAGTTCAAATCGGCACTCTAACTGCGCTGGCGAGTGCACCACGGAGTGCCTCCGAAACCTTGTATTCACAAAAAAATAGTGTATTTTGTGTTATTGTAGCATAAATAACCTAGTTCCATAGAAACTACAGGTAGAATATGTTTCGAAAGATACATGCAAAATCGTCGTTTCAGACCGTGAAACGCTCAAATATGATGTAAAATCTGTATCTCAAAACATGTCTCCATATCACTTAAAAATGCGTTTTCTAAGCGAATTACGTGTTTTTAAGGCGTTTTGCAGTGACTTTTATAGTTCAAATCGGCACTCTAGCTGCGCTGGCGAGTGCACCACGGAGTGCCTCCAAAAGGTTGTATTCACTAAAAAACAGTGTATTTTGTCTAATTGTACCCTAAATAACCTAGTTCCATCGAAGCTACAGGTAGAATATGTTTCCAAAGATACATGCAAAATCGTCGTTTCAGACCGTGAAACGCTCAAATATGATGTAAAAACTGTATCTCAAAACATGTCTCCAAATCACTTGAAAATGCGTTTTCTAAGCGAATTACGTGTTTTTAAGGTGTTTTGCTGTAACTTCTATAGTTCAAATCGGCACTCTAGCTGTGCTGGCGAGTGCACCACGGAGTGCCTCCAAAAGGTTGTATTCACTAAAAAACAGTGTATTTTGTCTTATTGTTCCCTAATTAACCTAGTTCCATCGAAACTGCAGGTAGAATATATTTCCAAAGATGCATGCAAAATCGTCGTTTCAGACCGTGAAACTTTTAAATATGATGTAAAAACTGTGTTTTTAAGGTGTTTTGCAGTAAATTCTATAGTTAAATTCGGCACTCTAGCTGCGCTGGCGAGTGCACCACGGAGTGCCTCCAAAACCTTGTATTCACTAAAAATCAGTGTATTTTGCGTTATTGTAGCATAAATAACCTAGTTCCATCGAAACTACAGGTAGAATATGTTTCTAAAGATACATGCAAAATCGTCGTTTCAGACCGTGAAACGCTCAAATATGTTGTAAAAACTGTTTCTCAAAACATGTCTCCAAATCACTTGAAAATGCGTTTTCTAAGCGAATTACGTGTTTTTAAGGTGTTTGCAGTAACATCTATAGTTCAAATCGGCACTTTAGCTGCGCTGGCGAGTGCACCACGGAGTGCCTCCAAAAGGTTGTATTCACTAAAATACAGTTTATTTTGTCTTATTGTAGCATAAATAACCTAGTTCCATCGAAACTACAGGTAGAATATGTTTTGAAAGATACATGCAAAATCGTCGTTTCAGAAACGTTCAAATATGATGAAAAAACTGTTTCTCAAAATATGTCTTCATGTCACTTGAAAATGCGTTTTCTAAGCGAATTACGTGTTTTTAAGGCGTTTTGCAGTGACTTTTATAGTTCAAATAGGCACTCTAGCTGCGCTGGCGAGTGCACCACGGAGTGTCTCCAAAAGGTTGTATTCACTAAAAAACAGTGTATTTTGTCTAATTGTACCCTAAATAACCTAGTTCCATCGAAACTACAGGTAGAATATGTTTCCAAAGATACATGCAAAATCGTCGTTTCAGACCGTGAAACGCTCAAATATGATGTAAAAACTGTTTCTCAAAACATGTCTCCAAATCACTTGAAAATGCGTTTTCTAAGTGAATTACGTGTTTTTAACGTGTTTTGCAGTAACTTCTATAGTTCAAATCGGCACTATAGCTGCGCTGGCGAGTGCACCACGGAGTGCTTCCAAAACCTTGTATTCACTAAAAGTCAGTGTATTTTGTCTTATTGTAGCATAAATAACCTAGTTCCATCGAAACTACAGGTAGAATATGTTTCGAAAGATGCATGCAAAATCGTCGTTTCAGACCGTGAAACTTTCAAATATGATGTAAAAACTGTTTCTCAAAACATGTCTCCAAATCACTTAAAAATGCGTTTTCTAAGCAAATTACGTGTTTTTAGAGTGTTTTGCAGTAACTTCTATAGTTCAAATCGGCACTCTAGCTGCGCTGGCGAGTGCACCACGGAGTGCTTCCAAAACCTTGTATTCACTAAAAATCAGTGTATTTTGCGTTATTGTAGCATAAATAACCTAGTTCCATCCAAACTACAAGTAGAATATGTTTCCAAAGATACATGCAAAATCGTCGTTTCAGACTGTGAAACGCTCAAATATGATGTAAAAACTGTTTCTCAAAACATGTCTCCAAATCACTTGAAAATGCGTTTTCTAAGCGAATTACGTGTTTTTAAGGTGTTTGCAGTAACATCTATAGTTCAAATCGGCACTTTAGCTGCGCTGGCGAGTGCACCACGGAGTGCCTCCAAAAGGTTGTATTCACTAAAATACAGTTTATTTTGTCTTATTGTAGCATAAATAACCTAGTTCCATCGAAACTACAGGTAGAATATGTTTGGAAAGATACATGCAAAATCGTCGTTTCAGACCGTGAAACGTTCAAATATGATGAAAATCTGTTTCTCAAAATATGTCTCCATATCACATGAAAATGCGTTTTCTAAGCGAATTACGTGTTTTTAAGGCGTTTTGAAGTGCCTTTTATAGTTCAAATCGGCACTCTAGCTGCGCTGGTGAGTGCACCACGGAGTGCCTCCAAAAGATTGTATTGACTAAAAAACAGTGTATTCTGTCTAATTGTACCCTAAATAACCTAGTTCCATCGAAACTACAGGTAGAATATGTGTTCAAAGATACATGCAAATCGTCGTTTCAGACCGTGAAACGCTCAAATATGATGTAAAAACTGTTTCTCAAAACATGTCTCCAAATCACTTGAAAATGCGTTTTCTAAGCGAATAACGTGTTTTTAAGGTGTTTTGCAGTAACTTTTATAGTTCAAATAGGCACTCTAGCTGCGCTGGCGAGTGCACCACGGAGTGCCTCCAAAACCTCGTATTCACTAAAAAACAGTGTATTTTGTCTTATTGTGCCCTAAATAACCTAATTCCATCAAAACTACAGGTAGAATATGATTCCAAAGATACATGCAAAATCGTCGTTTCTGACCGTGAAACGCGAAATATGATGTAAAAACTGTTTCTCAAAACATGTCTCCAAATCACTTGAAAATGCGTTTTCTAAGCGAATTACGTGCTTTTAAGGTGTTTTGCAGTAACTTCTATAGTTCACATCGGCACTCTAGCTGCGCTGGCGCGTGCACCACGGTGTGCCTCCAAAAGGTTGTATTCACTAAAAAACAGTGTATTTTGTCTTATTGTACCCTAAATAACCTAGTTCCATCGCAACTACAGGTAGAATATGTTTACAAAGATACATGCAAAATCGTCGATTCAGACCGTGAAACGCTCAAATATGATGTAAATCTGTTTCTCAAAACATGTCTCCAAATCACTTGAAAATGCGTTTTCTAAGCAAATTACGTGTTTTTAAGGTGTTTTGCTGTAACTTCTATAGTTCAAATCGGCACTCTAGCTGTGCTGGCGAGTGCACCACGGAGTGCCTCCAAAAGGTTGTATTCACTAAAATACAGTGTATTTTGTCTTATTGTACCCTAAATAACCTAGTTCCATCGAAACTACAGGTAGAATATGTTTCCAAAGATACATGCAAAATCGTCGTTTCAGACCGTGAAACGCTCAAAAATGATGTAAAAACTGTTTCTCAAAACATGTCTCCAAATCACTTGAAAATGCGTTTTCTAAGCGAATAACGTGTTTTTAAGGTGTTTTGCAGTAACTTCTATAGTTCACATCGGCACTCTAGCTGCGCTGGCGAGTGCACCAAGGAGTGCCTCCAAAACCTTGTATCACTAAAAAACAGTGTATTTTGTCTTATTGTGCCCTAAATAACCTAGTTCCATCAAAACTACAGGTAGAATATGTTTCCAAAGATACATGCAAAATCGTCGTTTCTGACCGTGAAACGTGAAATATGATGTAAAAACTGTTTCTCAAAACATGTCTCCAAATCACTTGATAATGCGTTTTCTAAGCGAATTACGTGCTTTTAAGGTGTTTTGCAGTAACTTCTATAGTTCACATCGGCACTCTAACTGCGCTGGCGCGTGCACAACGGAGTGCCTCCAAAAGGTTGTATTCACTAAAAAACAGTGTATTTTGTCTTATTGTACCCTAAATAAACTAGTTCCATCGAAACTGCAAGTAGAATATATTTCCAAAGATACATGCAAAATCGTCGTTTCAGAACGTGAAACGCTCAAAAATGTTGTATAAACTGTTTCTCAAAACATGTCTCCAAATCACTTGAAAATGCGTTTTCTAAGCGAATTACGTGTTTCTAAGGTGTTTTGCAGTAACTTCTATAGTTCAAATTGGCACTCTAACTGCGCTGGCGAGTGCACCACGGAGTGCCTCCGAAACCTTGTATTCACAAAAAAATAGTGTATTTTGTGTTATTGTAGCATAAATAACCTAGTTCCATAGAAACTACAGGTAGAATATGTTTCCAAAGATACATGCAATATCGTCGTTTCAGACCGTGAAACGCTCAAATATGATGTAAAAACTGTTTCTCAAAACATGTCTCCAAATCACTTGAAAATGCGTTTTCTAAGTGAATTACGTGTTTTTAAGGTGTTTTGCAGTAACTTCTATAGTTCAAATCGGCACTATAGCTGCGCTGGCAAGTGCACCACGGATTGCCTCCAAAACCTTGTATTCACTAAAAGTCAGTGTATTTTGTCTTATTGTAGCATAAATAACCTAGTTCCATCGAAACTACAGGTAGAATATGTTTCGAAAGATACATACAAAATCATCGTTTCAGACCGTGAAACTTTCAAATATGATGTAAAAACTGTTTCTCGAAACATGTCTCTAAATCACTTGAAAATGCGTTTTCTAAGCGAATTACGTGTTTTTAAGTTGTTTTGCAGTAACTTCTATAGTTCAAATCGGCACTCTAGCTGCGCTGGCGAGTGCACCACGGAGTGCCTCAAAAAGGTTGTATTCACTAAAATACAGTTTATTTTGTCTTATTGTAGCATAAATAACCTAGTTCCATCGAAACTACAGGTAGAATATTTTTCGAAAGATACATGCAAAATCGTCGTTTCAGACCGTGAAACGCTCAAATATGATGTAAAAACTGTTTCTCAAAACATGTCTCCTAATGACTTGAAAATACGTTTTCTAAGCAAATTACGTGTTTCTAAGGCGTTTTGCAGTGACTTTTATAGTTCAAATCGGCACTCTAGCTGCGCTGGCGAGTGCACCACGGAGTGTCTCCAAAAGGTTGTATTCACTAAAAAACAGTGTATTTTGTCTAATTGTACCCTAAATAACCTAGTTCCATCGAAACTACAGGTAGAATATGTCTCCAAAGATACATGCAAAATCGTCGTTTCAGACCGTGAAACTTTTAAATATGATGTAAAAACTGTTTCTCAAAACATGTCTCTAAATCACTTAAAAATGCGTTTTCTAAGCAAATTACGTGTTTTTAAGGTGTTTTGCAGTAAATTCTATAGTTCAAATCGGCACTCTAGCTGCGCTGGCGAGTGCACCACAGAGTGCCTCCAAAACCTTGTATTCACTAAAAATCAGTGTATTTTGCGTTATTGTAGCATAAATAACCTAGTTCCATCGAAACTACAGGTAGAATATGTTTCGAAAGATACATGCAAAATCGTCGTTTCAGACCGTGAAACGCTCAAATATGATGTAAAAACTGTTTCTCAAAACATGTCTCCAAATCACTTGAAAATGCGTTTTCTAAGCGAATTACGTGTTTTTAAGGTGTTTGCAGTAACATCTATAGTTCAAATCGCCACTTTAGCTGCGCTGGCGAGTGCACCACGGAGTGCCTCCAAAAGGTTGTATTCACTAAAATACAGTTTATTTTGTCTTATTGTAGCATAAGTAACCTAGTTCCATCGAAACTACAGGTAGAATATGTTTCGAAAGATACATGCAAAATCGTCGTTTCAGACCGTGAAACGCTCAAATATGATGTAAAAACTGTTTCTCAAAATATGTCCCCATATCACTTGAAAATGCGTTTTCTAAGCGAATTACGTGTTTTTAAGGCATTTTGCAGTGACTTTTATAGTTCAAATCGACACTCTAGCTGCGCTGGCGAGTGCACCACGGAGTGTCTCCAAAAGGTTGTATTCACTAAAAAACAGTGTGTTTTGTCTAATTGTACCCTAAATAACCTAGTTCCATCGAAACTACAGGTAGAATATGTTTCCAAAGATACATGCAAAATCGTCGTTTCAGACCTTGAAACGCTCAAATATGATGTAAAAACTGTTTCTCAAAACATGTCTCCAAATCAATTGAAAATGCGTTTTCTAAACGAATTACGTGTTTTTAAGGTGTTTTGCAGTAACTTCTATAGTTCGAATCGGCACTCTAGCTGCGCTGGCGAGTGCACCACCTCCAAAAGTTTGTATTCACTAAAAAC
Organism: Harpalus rubripes; assembly: GCA_963082715.1. NCBI lineage: Eukaryota > Metazoa > Arthropoda > Insecta > Coleoptera > Carabidae > Harpalus > Harpalus rubripes. The sequence continues at coordinate 56,643 of CAUJCB010000567.1, forward strand.
AGTGTATTTTGTCTTATTGTACCCTAATTAACCTATTTCCATCGAAACTGCAGTTAGAATATGTTTCCAAAGATACATGCAAAATCGTCGTTTCAGACCGTGAAACGCTCAAATATGATGTAAAAACTGTTTCTCAAAACATGTCTCCAAATCACTTGAAAATGCGTTTTCTAAGTGAATTACGTGTTTTTAAGGTGTTTTGCAGTAACTTCTATAGTTCAAATCGGCACTATAGCTGCGCTGGCGAGTGCACCACGGAGTGCCTCCAAAACCTTGTATTCACTAAAAGTCAGTGTATTTTGTCTTATTGTAGCATAAATAACCTAGTTCCATCAAAACTACAGGTAGAATATGTTTCGAAAGATGCATGTAAAATCGTCGTTTCAGACCGTGAAACGCTCAAATATGATGTAAAAACTGTTTCTCAAAACATGTCTCCAAATCACTTGAAAATGCGTTTTCTAAGTGAATTACGTGTTTTTAAGGTGTTTTGCAGTAACTTTTATAGTTCAAATCGGCGCTATAGCTGCGCTGGCGAGTGCACCACGGAGTGCCTCCAAAACCTTGTATTCACTAAAAGTCAGTGTATTTTGTCTTATTGTAGCATAAATAACCTAGTTCCATCGAAACTACAGGTAGAATATGTTTCGAAAGATACATGCAAAATCATCGTTTCAGACCGTGAAACGCTCAAGTATGATGTAAAAACTGTTTCTCAAAACATGTCTCCAAATCACTTGAAAATATGTTTTCTAAGCGAATTACGTGTTTTTAAGGTGTTTTGCAGTAACTTCTATAGTTCAAATCGGCACTCTAGCTGCGCTGGCGAGTGCACCACGGAGTGCCTCCAAAACCTTGTATTCACTAAAATTCAGTGTATTTTGTGTTATTGTAGCATATATGACCTAGTTCCATCGAAACTACAGGTAGAATATGTTTCCAAAGATACATGCAAAATCGTCGTTTCAGACCGTGAAACGCTCAAATATGATATAAAAACTGTTTCTCAAAACATGTCTCCAAATCACTTGAAAATACGTTTTCTAAGCGAATTACGTGTTTTTAAGGTGTTTTGCAGTAACTTCTATAGTTCAAATCGGCACTCTAGCTGCGCTGGCGAGTGCACCACGGAGTGCCTCCCAAACCTTGTATTCACTAAAAGTCAGTGTATTTTGTGTTATTGTAGCATAAATAACCTAGTTCCATCGAAACTGCAGGTAGAATATGTTTCTAAAGATACATGCAAAATCGGCGTTTCAGACCGTGAAACGCTCAAATATGATGTAAAAACTGTTTCTCAAAACATGTCTCCAAATTACTTGAAAATGCGTTTTCTAAGCGAATTACGTGTTTTTAAGGTGTTTTGCAGTAACTTTTATAGTTCAAATAGGCACTCTAGCTGCGCTGGCGAGTGCACCACGGAGTGCCTCCAAAACCTCGTATTCACTAAAAATCAGTGTATTTTGTTTTATTGTAGCATAAATAACCTAGTTCCATCGAAACTACAGGTAGAATATGTTTCCAAAGATACGTGCAAAATCGTCGTTTCAGACCGTGAAACGCTCAAATATGATGTAAAAACTGTATCTCAAAGCATGTCTCCAAATCACTTGAAAATGCGTTTTCTAAGCGAAGTACGTGTTTTTAAGGGGTTCTGCAGTAACTTCTATAGTTCAAATCGGCACTCTAGCTGCACTGGCGAGTGCACCACGGAGTGCCTCCAAAAGGTTGTATTCACCAAAATTCAGTTTATTTTGTCTAATTGTACCCTAAATAACCTAGTTCCATCGAAACTACAGGTAGAATATGTTTCCAAAGATACATGCAAAATCGTCGTTTCAGACCTTGAAACGCTCAAATATGATGTAAAAACTGTTTCTCAAAACATGTCTCCAAATCAATTGAAAATGCGTTTTCTAAACGAATTACGTGTTTTTAAGGTGTTTTGCAGTAACTTCTATAGTTCGAATCGGCACTCTAGCTGCGCTGGCGAGTGCACCACCTCCAAAAGGTTGTATTCACTAAAAACAGTGTATTTTGTCTTATTGTACCCTAATTAATCTATTTCCATCGAAACTGCAGTTAGAATATGTTTCCAAAGATACATGCAAAATCGTCGTTTCAGACCGTGAAACGCTCAAATATGATGTAAAAACTGTTTCTCAAAACATGTCTCCAAATCACTTGAAAATGCGTTTTCTAAGTGAATTACGTGTTTTTAAGGTGTTTTGCAGTAACTTCTATAGTTCAAATCGGCACTATAGCTGCGCTGGCGAGTGCACCACGGAGTGCCTCCAAAACCTTGTATTCACTAAAAGTCAGTGTATTTTGTCTTATTGTAGCATAAATAACCTAGTTCCATCAAAACTACAGGTAGAATATGTTTCGAAAGATGCATATAAAATCGTCGTTTCAGACCGTGAAACTTTTAAATATGATGTAAAAACTGTTTCTCAAAACATGTCTCTAAATCACTTAAAAATGCGTTTTCTGAGCGAATTACGTGTTTTTAAGGTGTTTTGCAGTAAATTCTATAATTAAATTCGGCACTCTAGCTGCGCTGGCGAGTGCACCACGGAGTGTCTCCAAAAGGTTGTATTCACTAAAAAACAGTGTATTTTGTCTAATTGTACCCTAAATAACCTAGTTCCATCGAAACTACAGGTAGAATATGTTTCCAAAGATACATGCAAAATCGTCGTTTCAGACCGTGAAACGCTCAAATATGATGTAAAAACTGTTTCTCAAAACATGTCTCCAAATCACTTGAAAATGCGTTTTCTAAACGAATTACGTGTTTTTAAGGTGTTTTGCAGTAATTTCTATAGTTCGAATCGGCACTCTAGCTGCGCTGGCGAGTGCAACCACCTCCAAAAAGTTGTATTTACTAAAAAACAGTGTATTTCGTCTTATTGTACCCTAATTAACCTATTTCCATCGAAACTGCAGTTAGAATATGTTTCCAAAGATACATGCAAAATCGTCGTTTCAGAACGTGAAACGCTCAAATATGATGTAAAAACTGTTTCTCAAAACATGTCTCCATATCACTTAAAAATGCGTTTTCTAAGTGAATTAATTACGTGTTTTTAAGGTGTTTTGCAGTAACTTCTATAGTTCAAATCGGCACTATAGCTGCGCTGGCGAGTGCACCACAAAGTGCCTCCAAAACCTTGTATTCACTAAAAGTCAGTGTATTTTGTCTTACTGTAGCATAAATAACCTAGTTCCATCGAAACTACAGGTAGAATATGTTTCGAAAAATACATGCAAAATCATCGTTTCAGACCGTGAAACGCTCAAATATGATGTAAAAACTGTTTCTCAAAACATGTCTACAAATCACTTGAAAATATGTTTTCTAAGCGAATTACGTGTTTTTAAGGTGTTTTGCAGTATCTTCTATAGTTCAAATCGGCACTCAAGCTGCGCTGGCGAGTGCACGACGGAGTGCCTCCAAAACCTTGTATTCACTAAAAATCAGTGTATTTTGTGTTATTGTAGCATAAATAACCTAGTTCCATCGAAACTACAGGTAGAATATGTTTCTAAAGATACATGCAAAATCGGCGTTTCAGACCGTGAAACGCTCAAATATGATGTAAAAACTGTTTCTCTAAACATGTCTCCAAATCACTTGAAAATGCGTTTTCTAAGCGAATTACGTGTTTTTAAGGTGTTTTGCAGTAACTTTTATAGTTCAAATAGGCACTCTAGCTGCGCTGGCGAGTGCACCACGGAGTGCCTCCAAAACCTCGTATTCACTAAAAATCAGTGTATTTTGTGTTATTGTAGCATAAATAACCTAGTTCCATCGAAACTACGGGTAGAATATGTTTCCAAAGATACATGCAAAATCGTCGTTTCAGACCGTGAAACGCTCAAATATGATGTAAAAACTGTTTCTCAAAACATGTCTCCAAATCACTTGAAAATGCGTTTTCTATGTGAATTATGTGTTTTTAAGGTGTTTTGCAGTAACTTCTATAGTTCAAATCGGCACTATAGCTGCGCTGGCGAGTGCACCACGGAGTGCCTCCAAAACCTTGTATTCACTAAAAGTCAGTGTATTTTGTCTTATTGTAGCATAAATAACCTAGTTCCATCGAAACTACAGGTAGAATATGTTTCGAAAGATGCATGCAAAATCGTCGTTTCAGACCGTGAAACTTTCAAATATGATGTAAAAACTGTTTCTCAAAACATGTCTCCAAATCACTTAAAAATGCGTTTTCTAAACAAATTACGTGTTTTTAGAGTGTTTTGCAGTAACTTCTATAGTTCAAATTGGCACTCTAGCTGCGCTGGCGAGTGCACCACGGAGTGCCTCCAAAACCTTGTATTCACTAAAAATCAGTGTATTTTGCGTTATTGTAGCATAAATAACCTAGTTCCATCCAAACTACAAGTAGAATATGTTTCCAAAGATACATGCAAAATCGTCGTTTCAGACCGTGAAACGCTCAAATATGATGTAAAAACTGTTTCTCTAAACATGTCTCCAAATCACTTGAAATGCGTTTTCTAAGCGAATTACGTGTTTTTAAGGTGTTTTGCAGTAACTTTTATAGTTCAAATAGGCACTCTAGCTGCGCTGGCGAGTGCACCACGGAGTGCCTCCAAAACCTCGTATTCACTAAAAATCAGTGTATTTTGTGTTATTGTAGCATAAATAACCTAGTTCCATCGAAACTACGGGTAGAATATGTTTCCAAAGATACATGCAAAATCGTCGTTTCAGACCGTGAAACGCTCAAATATGATGTAAAAACTGTTTCTCAAAACATGTCTCCAAATCACTTGAAAATGCGTTTTCTATGTGAATTATGTGATTTTAAGGTGTTTTGCAGTAACTTCTATAGTTCAAATCGGCACTATAGCTGCGCTGGCGAGTGCACCACGGAGTGCCTCCAAAACCTTGTATTCACTAAAAGTCAGTGTATTTTGTCTTATTGTAGCATAAATAACCTAGTTCCATCGAAACTACAGGTAGAATATGTTTCGAAAGATGCATGCAAAATCGTCGTTTCAGACCGTGAAACTTTCAAATATGATGTAAAAACTGTTTCTCAAAACATGGCTCCAAATCACTTGAAAATGCGTTTTCTAAGCGAATTACGTGTTTTTAAGGTGTTTGCAGTAACTTCCATAGTTCAAATCGGCACTCAAGCTGCGCTGGCGAGTGCACCACGGAGTGCCTCCAAAAGGTTGTATTTACTAAAATACAGTTTATTTTGTCTTATTGTAGCATAAATAACCTAGTTCCATCGAAACTACAGGTAGAATATGTTTCGAAAGATACATGCAAAATCGTCGTTACAGACCGTGAAACGCTCAAATATGATGTAAAAACTGTTTCTCAAAACATGTCTCCAAATCACTTGAAAATACGTTTTCTAAGCGAATTACGTGTTTTTAAGGCGTTTTGCAGTGACTTTTATAGTTCAAATCGGCACTCTAGCTGCGCTGGCGAGTGCAACACGGAGTGCCTCCAAAAGGTTGTATTCACTGAAAAACAGTGTATTTTGTCTAATTGTACCCCAAATAACCTAGTTCCATCGATACTACAGGTGGAATATGTTTCCAAAGATACATGCAAAATCGTCGTTTCAGACCGTGAAACGCTCAAATATGATGTAAAAACTGCATCTCAAAACATGTCTTCAAATCACTTGAAAATGCGTTTTCTAAGCGAATTACGTGTTTTTAAGGTGTTTTGCTGTAACTTCTATAGTTCAAATCGGCACTCTAGCTGTGCTGGCGAGTGCACCACGGAGTACCTCCAAAAGGTTGTATTCACTAAAAAACAGTGTATTTTGTCTTATTGTACCCTAATTAACCTAGTTTCATCGAAACTGCAGGTAGAATATGTTTCCAAAAATGCATGCAAAATCGTCGTTTCAGACCGTGAAACTTTCAAATATGATGAAAAAACTGTTTCTCAAAACATGTCTCCAAATCACTTGAAAATGCGTTTTCTAAGCGAATAACGTGTTTTTAAGGTGTTTTGCAGTAACTTCTAAAGTTCACATCGGCACTCTAGCTGCGATGGCGAGTGCACCACGGAGTGCCTCCAAAACTTGTATCACTAAAAAACAGTGTATTTTGTCTTATTGTACCCTAAATAACCTAGTTCCATCAAAACTACAGGTAGAATATGTTTCCAAAGATACATGCAAATCGTCGTTTCAGACCGTGAAACGCGAAATATGATGTAAAAACTGTTTCTCAAAAGATGTCTCCAAATCACTTGAAAATGCGTTTTCTAAGCGAATTACGTGCTTTTAAGGTGTTTTGCAGTAACTTCTATAGTTCACATCGGCACTCTAGCTGCGCTGGCTAGTGTACCACGGTGTGCCTCCAAAGGTTGTATTCACTAAAAAACAGTGTATCTTGTCTTATTGTACCCTAAATAACCTAGTTCCATCGCAACTACAGGTAGAATATGTTTACAAAGATACATGCAAAATCGTCGATTCAGACCGTGAAACGCTCAAATTTGATGTAAATCTGTTTCTCAAAACATGTCTCCAAATCACTTGAAAATGCGTTTTCTAAGCAAATTACGTGTTTCTAAGGTGTTTTGCAGTAACTTCTATAGTTCAAATCGGCACTCTAGCTGCGCTGGCGGTGCACAACGGAGTGCCTCCAAAAGGTTGTATTCACTAAAAAACTGTGTATTTTGTCTTATTGTACCCTAAATAACCTAGTTCCATCGAAACTGCAAGTAGAATATGTTTCCAAAGATACATGCAAAATCGTCGTTTCAGAACGTGAAACGCTCAAATATGATGTATAAACTGTTTCTCAAAACATGTCTTCAAATCACTTGAAAATGCGTTTTCTAAGCGAATTACGTGTTTCTAAGGTGTTTTGCAGTAACTATAGTTCAAATCGGCACTGTAACTGCGCTGGCGAGTGCACCACGGAGTGCCTCCGAAACCTTGTATTCACAAAAAATTAGTGTATTTTGTGTTATTGTAGCATAAATAACCTAGTTCCATCGAAACTACAGGTAGAATATGTATTCGAAAGATACATGCAAAATCATCGTTTCAGACCGTGAAACGCTCAAATATGATGTAAAAACTGTTTCTCAAAACATGTCTCCAAATCACTTGAAAATACGTTTTCTAAGCGAATTACGTGTTTTTAAAGTGTTTTGCAGTAACTTCTATAGTTCAAATCGGCACTCTAGCTGCGCTGGCGAGTGCACCACGGAGTGCCTCCCAAACCTTGTATTCACTAAAAGTCAGTGTATTTGTGTTATTGTAGCATAAATAACCTAGTTCACCGAAACTACAGGTAGAATATGTTTCCAAAGATACATGCAAAATCGTCGATTCAGACCGTGAAACGCTCAAATATGATGTAAAAACTGTTTCTCAAAACATGTCTCCAAATCACTTGAAAATGCGTTTTCTAAGTGAATTACGTGTTTATAAGGTGTTTTGCAGTAACTTGTATAGTTCAAATCGGCACTATAGCTGCGCTGGCGAGTGCACCACGGAGTGCCTCCAAAACCTTGTATTCACTAAAAGTCAGTGTATTTTGTCTTATTGTAGCATAAATAACCTAGTTCCATCGAAACTACAGATAGAATAAGTTTCGAAAGATTCATGCAAAATCGTCGTTTCAGCCCGTGAAACTTTCAAATATGATGTAAAAACTGTTTTTAAAAAATGTCTCCAAATCACTTAAAAATGCGTTTTCTAAGCAAATTACGTGTTTTTAGAGTGTTTTGCAGTAACTTCTATAGTTCAAATCGGCACTCTAGCTGCGCTGGCGAGTGCACCACGGAGTGCCTCCAAAACCTTGTATTCACTAAAAATCAGTGTATTTTGCGTTATTGTAGCATTAATAACCTAGTTCCATCCAAACTACAAGTAGAATATGTTTCCAAAGATACATGCAAAATCGTCGTTTCAGACCGTGAAACGCTCAAATATGATGTAAAAACTGTTTCTCAAAACATGGCTCCAAATCACTTGAAAATGCGTTTTCTAAGCGAATTACGTGTTTTTAAGGTGTTTGCAGTAACTTCCATAGTTCAAATCGGCACTCAAGCTGCGCTGGCGAGTGCACCACGGAGTGCCTCGAAAAGGATGTATTTACTAAAATACAGTTTATTTTGTCTTATTGTTAGCATAAATAACCTAGTTCCATCGAAACTACAGGTAGAATATGTTTCGAAAGATACATGCAAAATCGTCGTTTCAGACCGTGAAACGCTCAAATATGATGTAAAAACTGTTTCTCAAAACATGTCTCCAAATCACTTGAAAATACATTTTCTAAGCGAATTACGTGTTTTTAAAGTGTTTTGCAGCAATTTCTATAGTTCAAATCGGCACTATAGATGCGCTGGCGAGTGCACCACGGAGTGCCTCCAAAACCTTGTATTCACTAAAAATCAGTGTATTTTGTGTTATTGTAGCATAAATAACCTAGTTCCATCGAAACTACAGGTAGAAATATGTTTGTAAAGATACATGCAAAATCGTCGTTTCAGACCGTGAAACGTTCAAATATGATGAAAAAACTGTTTCTCAAAATATGTCTCCATATCACATGAAAATGCGTTTTCTAAGCGAATTACGTGTTTTTAAGCGTTTTAAAGTGCCTTTTATAGTTCAAATCGGCACTCTAGCTGCGCTGGTGAGTGCACCACGGAGTGCCTCCAAAAGATTGTATTCACTAAAAAACAGTGTATTTTGTCTAATTGTACCCTAAATAACCTAGTTCCATCGAAACTACAGGTAGAATATGTTTCCAAAGATACATGCAAAATCGTCGTTTCAGACCGTGAAACGCTCAAATATGATGTAAAAACTGTTTCTCAAAACATGTCTCCAAATCACTTGAAAATGCGTTTTCTAAGCGAATTACGTGCTTTTAAGGTGTTTTGCAGTAACTTCTATAGTTCACATCGGCACTCTAGCTGCGCTGGCGAGTGCACCACGGAGTGCTTCCAAAACCTTGTATCACTAAAAAACAGTGTATTTTGTCTAATTGTACCCTAAATAACCTAGTTCCATCAAAACTACAGGTAGAATATGTTTCCAAAGATACCTGCAAAATAGTCGTTTCAGACCGTGAAACGCGAAATATGATGTAAAAACTGTTTCTCAAAACATGTCTCCAAATCACTTGAAAATGCGTTTCTAAGAGAATTACGTGTTTCTAAGGTGTTTTGCAGTAACTTCTATAGTTCAAATCGGCACTCTAACTGCGCTGGCGAGTGCACCACGGAGTGCCTCCGAAACCTTGTATTCACAAAAAATTAGTGTATTTTGTGTTATTGTAGCATAAATAACCTAGTTTCATAGAAACTACAGGTAGAATATGTTTCCAAAGATACATGCAATATCGTCGTTTCAGACCGTGAAACGCTCAAGTATGATGTAAAAACTGTTTCTCAAAACATGTCTCCAAATCACTTGAAAATGCGTTTTCTAAGTGAATTACGTGTTTTTAAGGTGTTTTGCAGTAACTTCTATAGTTCAAATCGGCACTATAGCTGCGCTGACAAGTGCACCACGGAGTGCCTCCAAAACCTTGTATTCACTAAATGTCAGTGTATTTTGTCTTATTGTAGCATAAATAACATAGTTCCATCGAAACTACAGGTAGAATATGTTTCGAAAGATACATACAAAATCGTCGTTTCAGACCGTGAAACTTTCAAATATGATGTAAAAACTGTTTCTCGATACATGTCTCTAAATCACTTGAAAATGCGTTTTCTAAGCGAATTACGTGTTTTAAGTTGTTTTGCAGTAACTTCTATAGTTCAAATCGGCACTCTAGCTGCGCTGGCGAGTGCACCACGGAGTGCCTCCAAAAGGTTGTATTCACTGAAATACAGTGTATTTTATCTTATTGTACCCTAAATAACCTAGTTCCATCGAAACTACAGGTAGAATATGTTTCCAAAAATATATGTAAAATCGTCGTTTCAGACCGTGAAACGCTCAATTATGATGTAAAAACTGATTCTCAAAACATGTCTCCAAATCACTTGCAAATGCGTTTTCTAAGCGAATTACGTGTTTTTAAGGTGTTTCGCAGTAACTTCTATAGTTCACATCGGCACTCTAGCTGCGCTGGCGAATGCACCACGGAGTGCCTCCAAAACCTTGTATTCACTAAAAAACAGTGTATTTTGTCTTATTGTACCCTAAATAAACTAGTTCCATCGAAACTACGGGTAGAATATGTTTCCAAAGATACATGCAAAATCGTCGTTTCAGACCGTGAAATGCTCAAATATGATGTATAAACTGTTTCTCAAAACATGTCTCCAAATCACTTGAAAATGCGTTTCTAAGCGAATTACGTATTTTTAAGGTGTTTTGCAGTAACTTCTATAGTTCACATCGGCACTCTAGCTGCGCTGGCAAGTGCACCACGGAGTGCCTCCAAAACCTTGTATTCACTAAAAATCAGTGTATTTTGTGTTATTGTACCCTAAATAACCTAGTTTCATCGAAACCACAGGTAGAATATGTTTCCAAAGATACATGCAAAATCGTCGTTTCAGACCGTGACACGCTAAAATATGATGTAAAAACTGTTTCTCAAAACATGTCTCCAAATCACTTGAAAATGCGTTTTCTAAGCGAATTACGTGTTTTTAAGGTGTTTTGCAGTAACTTCTATAGTTCAAATCGGCACTCTAGCTGCGCTGGCGAGTGCACGACGGAGTGCTTCCAAAAGGTTGTATTCACTAAAAATCAGTGTATTTTGTCTTATTGTAGCATAAATAACCTAGTTTTATGGAAACTACAGGTAGAATATGTTTCCAAAGATACATACAAAATCGTCGTTTCAGACCGTGAAACGCTCAATATGATGTAAAAACTGTTTCTAAAAACATGTCTCCAAAGCACTTGAATATGCGTTTTCTATGCGAATTACCTGTTTTTAAGGTGTTTTGCAGTAACTTCTATAGTTCACATCGGCACTCTAGCTGCGCTGGCGAGTGCACCACGGAGTGCCTCCAAAACCTTGTATTCACTAAAAAACAGTGTATTTTTGTCTTATTGTACCCTAAATAACCTAGTTCCATCGAAACTACAGGTAGAATATGTTTCCAAAGATACATGCAAAATCGTCGTTTCAGACCGTAAAACGCTCAAATATGATGTATAAACTGTTTCTCAAAACATGTCTCCAAATCACTTGAAAATGCGTTTCTAAGCGAATTACGTGTTTTTAAGGTGTTTTGCAGTAACTTCTATAGTTCACATCGGCACTCTAGCTGCGCTGGCGAGTGCACCACGGAGTGCCTCCAAAAGGTTGTATTCACTAAAATTCAGTGTATTTTGTCTTATTGTACTCTAAATAACCTAGTTCCATCGAAACTACAGGTAGAATAAGTTTCCAAAGATACATGCAAAAACGTCGTTTCAGACCGTGAAACGCTCAAATATGATGTAAAAAACTGATGTGGCCAACACATAACCTCTCGCCAGATATTTTGCCTGGTTGTACGCATAAAACGAAAAATATTATTATTACAAATACATATATTCAAGTCTCACTACAAAATAATTCTCACATATATTTGCAAAATCTATAGGATATTTTAAAATAAATTGTGTACAATACTTACATTTTCTTTATATTCAATATCCTGAAATTTTCTTTTTCTACTTTCCTTTTCTTTTTCTTTATATTCGTCATTTTTTCGCAAATTCCTTTTATATTCTTTTTTACGTATATCTTTTGCGTTGTTGACTTTTTTATTTTCATAATCTTCATAATAATATACAAATATTTTTGACAGAGGCATACAAATATTTTTGACAGTGACATTTATATGTCAATTAGAAACATTTGAATTTCTTGCCTTGTAGTAGTTTGATCTGAGATTTTTTACATCAAATTATTTTATATGCCTTTCTTTATCTCTAAATCTATAGAAGATATAATAATGAATTTATATTTATCGAATAAAGATTTTAACGTTCTTTAATATAAGTATTTACATAAATTTTCGATAAATAATATTTCGACGATTTTTTTCTTGTAACTACTACTTCCGGTTGTCCAATTGTTACCAAAACTGACTGGACTCTTCCCATTATTGTTAGATTGAGGAATCCGTAGTTAAAAATGTCTTAAGTCTCATAGTATTTGAGATATAGTGAATCCAACATCCACACACACACACACACATCCCCACACACACACACACACACACACACACACACGGACATCATCGTAAAAATGTTATAATCGGATACTAGGGACCTTAAAACGTGCTTATTCATTAAAATCTGGATATGCGATTTTTAGCATGAATACAATACCTCTCTTAGCGAGAGGTAAAAACTGTTTCTCAAAACATGTCTCCAAATCACTTGAAAATGCGTTTTCTAAGCGAATTACGTGCTTTTAAGGTGTTTTCCAGTAACTTCTATAGTTCAAATCGGCACTCTAGCTGCGCTGGCGAGTGCACCACGGAGTGCCTCCAAAAGGTTGTATTCACTAAAAATCAGTGTATTTTGTCTTATTGTACCCTATATAACCTAGTTCCATCGAAACTACAGGTAGAATATGTTTCGAAAGATACATGCAAAATCATCGTTTCAGACCGTGAAACGCTCAAATATGATGTAAAAACTATTTCTCAAAACATGTCTCCAAATCACTTGAAAATGCGTTTTCTAAGCGAGTTACGTGTTTCTAAGGTGTTTTGCAGTAACTTCTATAATTCAAATCGGCACTCTAACTGCGCTGGCGAGTGCACCACGGAGTGCCTCCAAAACCTTGTATTCACTAAAAATCAGTGTATTTTGTCTTATTGTACCCTAAATAACCTAGTTCCATCGAAACTACAGGTAGAATATGTTTCCAAAGATACATGCAAAATCGTCGTTTCAGACCGTGAAACGCTCAAATATGATGTAAAAACTGTATCTCAAAACATGTCTCCAAATCACTTGAAAATGCGTTTTCTAAGCGAATTACGTGTTTTTAAGGGGTTCTGCAGTAACTTCTATAGTTCAAATCGGCACTCTAGCTGCGCTGGCGAGTGCACCACGGAGTGTCTCCAAAAGGTTGTATTCACTAAAAAACAGTGTATTTTGTCTAATTGTACCCTAAATAACCTAGTTCCATCGAAACTACAGGTAGAATATGTTTCCAAAGATACATGCAAAATCGTCGTTTCAGACCGTGAAACGCTCAAATATGATGTAAAAACAGTTTCTCAAAACATGTCTCCAAATCACTTGAAAATGCGTTTTCTAAACGAATTACGTGTTTTTAAGGTGTTTTGCAGTAACTTCTATAGTTCGAATCGGCACTCTAGCTGCGCTGGCGAGTGCACCACCTCCAAAAGGTTGTATTTACTAAAAAAACAGTGTATTTCGCCTTATTGTACCCTAATTAACCTATTTCCATCGAAACTGCAGTTAGAATATGTTTCCAAATATACATGCAAAATCGTCGTTTCAGACCGTGAAACGCTCAAATATGATGTAAAAACTGTTTCTCAAAACAAGTCTCCATATCACTTGAAAATGCGTTTTCTAAGTGAATTATGTGTTTTTAAGGTGTTTTGCAGTAACTTCTATAGTTCAAATCGGCACTATAGCTGCGCTGGCGAGTGCACCACGGAGTGCCTCCAAAACCTTGTGTTCACTAAAAGTCAGTGTATTTTGTCTTATTGTAGCATAAATAACCTAGTTCCATCGAAACTACAGGTAGAATATGTTTCGAAAGATGCATGCAAAATCGTCGTTTCAGACCGTGAAACTTTCAAATATGATGTAAAAACTGTTTCTCAAAACATGTCTCCTAAACACTTAAAAATGCGTTTTCTAAACAAATTACGTGTTTTTAGAGTGTTTTGCAGTAACTTCTATAGTTCAAATCGGCACTCTAGCTGCGCTGGCGAGTGCACCACGGAGTGCCTCCAAAACCTTTTATTCACTAAAAATCAGTGTATTTTGCGTTATTGTAGCATAAATAACCTAGGTCCATCCAAACTACAAGTAGAATATGTTTCCAAAGATACATGCAAAATCGTCGTTTCAGACCGTGAAACGCTCAAATATGATGTAAAAACTGTTTCTCAAAACATGGCTCCAAATCACTTGAAAATGCGTTTTCTAAGGGAATTACGTGTTTTTAAGGTGTTTGCAGTAACTTCCATAGTTCAAATCGGCACTCAAGCTGCGCTGGCGAGTGCACCACGGAGTGCCTCCAAAAGGTTGTATTTACTAAAATACAGTTTATTTTGTCTTATTGTAGCATAAATAACCTAGTTCCATCGAAACTACAGGTAGAATATGTTTCGAAAGATACATGCAAAATCGTCGTTTCAGACCGTGAAACGCTCAAATATGATGTAAAAACTGTTTCTCAAAACATGTCTCCAAATCACTTGAAAATACGTTTTCTAAGCGAATTACGTGTTTTTAAGGCGTTTTGCAGTGACTTTTATAGTTCAAATCGGCACTCTAGCTGCGCTGGCGAGTGCACCACGGAGTGCTTCCAAAAGGTTGTATTCACTGAAAAACAGTGTATTTTGTCTAATTGTACCCTAAGTAACCTAGTTCCATCGAAACTACAGGTGGAATATGTTTCCAAAGATACATGCAAAATCGTCGTTTCAGACCGTGAAACGCTCAAATATGATGTAAAAACAGTTTCTCAAAACATGTCTCCAAATCACTTGAAAATGCGTTTTCTAAACGAATTACGTGTTTTTAAGGTGTTTTGCAGTAACTTCTATAGTTCGAATCGGCACTCTAGCTGCGCTGGCGAGTGCACCACCTCCAAAAGGTTGTATTTACTAAAAAAACAGTGTATTTCGCCTTATTGTACCCTAATTAACCTATTTCCATCGAAACTGCAGTTAGAATATGTTTCCAAATATACATGCAAAATCGTCGTTTCAGACCGTGAAACGCTCAAATATGATGTAAAAACTGTTTCTCAAAACAAGTCTCCATATCACTTGAAAATGCGTTTTCTAAGTGAATTATGTGTTTTTAAGGTGTTTTGCAGTAACTTCTATAGTTCAAATCGGCACTATAGCTGCGCTGGCGAGTGCACCACGGAGTGCCTCCAAAACCTTGTGTTCACTAAAAGTCAGTGTATTTTGTCTTATTGTAGCATAAATAACCTAGTTCCATCGAAACTACAGGTAGAATATGTTTCGAAAGATGCATGCAAAATCGTCGTTTCAGACCGTGAAACTTTCAAATATGATGTAAAAACTGTTTCTCAAAACATGTCTCCTAAACACTTAAAAATGCGTTTTCTAAACAAATTACGTGTTTTTAGAGTGTTTTGCAGTAACTTCTATAGTTCAAATCGGCACTCTAGCTGCGCTGGCGAGTGCACCACGGAGTGCCTCCAAAACCTTTTATTCACTAAAAATCAGTGTATTTTGCGTTATTGTAGCATAAATAACCTAGGTCCATCCAAACTACAAGTAGAATATGTTTCCAAAGATACATGCAAAATCGTCGTTTCAGACCGTGAAACGCTCAAATATGATGTAAAAACTGTTTCTCAAAACATGGCTCCAAATCACTTGAAAATGCGTTTTCTAAGGGAATTACGTGTTTTTAAGGTGTTTGCAGTAACTTCCATAGTTCAAATCGGCACTCAAGCTGCGCTGGCGAGTGCACCACGGAGTGCCTCCAAAAGGTTGTATTTACTAAAATACAGTTTATTTTGTCTTATTGTAGCATAAATAACCTAGTTCCATCGAAACTACAGGTAGAATATGTTTCGAAAGATACATGCAAAATCGTCGTTTCAGACCGTGAAACGCTCAAATATGATGTAAAAACTGTTTCTCAAAACATGTCTCCAAATCACTTGAAATACGTTTTCTAAGCGAATTACGTGTTTTTAAGGCGTTTTGCAGTGACTTTTATAGTTCAAATCGGCACTCTAGCTGCGCTGGCGAGTGCACCACGGAGTGCTTCCAAAAGGTTGTATTCACTGAAAAACAGTGTATTTTGTCTAATTGTACCCTAAGTAACCTAGTTCCATCGAAACTACAGGTAGAATATGTTTCCAAAGATACATGCAAAATCGTCGTTTCAGACCGTGAAACGCGAAATATGATGTAAAAACTGTTTCTCAAAGATGTCTCCAAATCACTTGAAAATGCGTTTTCTAAGCGAATTACGTGCTTTTAAGGTGTTTTGCAGTAACTTCTATAGTTCACATCGGCACTCTAGCTGCGCTGGCTAGTGCACCACGGTGTGCCTCCAAAAGGTTGTATTCACTAAAAAACAGTGTATTTTGTCTTATTGTACCCTAAATAACCTAGTTCCATCGCAACTACAGATAGAATATGTTTACAAAGATACATGCAAAATCGTCGATTCAGACCGTGAAACGCTCAATTTGATGTAAATCTGTTTCTCAAAACATGTCTCCAAATCACTTGAAAATGCGTTTTCTAAGCAAATTACGTGTTTTTAAGGTGTTTTGCAGTAATTTCTATAGTTCAAATCGGCACTCTAGCTGCGCTGGCGAGTGCACCACGGAGTGCTCCAAAAGGTTGTATTCACTAAAATACAGTGTATTTTGTCTTATTGTACCCTAAATAAACTAGTTCAATCGAAACTACAGGTAGAATATGTTCCAAAAATACATGCAAAACCGTAGTTTCAGACAGTGAAACGCTCAATTATGATGTAAAAACTGATTCTCAAACATGTCTCCAATTCACTTGAAAATGCGTTTTCTAAGCGAATTACGTGTTTTTAAGGTGTTTTGCAGTAACTTTTATAGTTCAAATAGGCACTCTAGCTGCGCTGGCGGGTGCACCACGGAGTGCCTCCAAAACCTCGTATTCACTAAAAGTCAGTGTATTTTGTCTTATTGTAGCATAAATAACCTAGTTCCATCGAAACAACAGGTAGAATAAGTTTCGAAAGATGCATGCAAAATCGTCGTTTCAGCCCGTGAAACTTTCAAATATGATGTAAAACTGTTTCTCAAAAAATGTCTCCAAATCACTTAAAAATGCGTTTTCTAAGCAAATTACGTGTTTTTAGAGTGTTTTGCAGTAACTTCTTTAGTTCAAATCGGCACTCTAGCTGCGCTGGCGAGTGCACCACGGAGTGCCTCCAAAACCTTGTATTCACTAAAAATCAGTGTATTTTGCGTTATTGTAGCATAAATAACCTAGTTCCATCCAAACTACAAGTAGAATATGTTTCCAAAGATACATGCAAAATCGTCGTTTCAGACCGTGAAACGCTCAAATATGATGTAAAAACTGTTTCTCAAAACATGGCTCCAAAAACACTTGAAAATGCCTTTTCTAAGCGAATTACGTGCTTTTAAGGTGTTTTGCAGTAACTTCTATAGTTCACATTGGCACTCTAGCTGCGCTGGCGAGTGCACCACGGAGTGCTTCCAAAACCTTGTATCACTAAAAACAGTGTATTTTGTCTAATTGTACCCTAAATAACCTAGTTCCATCAAAAACTACAGGTAGAATATGTTTCCAAAGATACCTGCAAAATAGTCGTTTCAGACCGTGAAACGCGAAATATGATGTAAAAACTGTTTCTCAAAACATGTCTCCAAATCACTTGAAAATGCGTTTTCTAAGCGAATTACGTGTTTCTAAGGTGTTTTGCAGTAACTTCTATAGTTCAAATCGGCACTCTAACTGCGCTGGCGAGTGCACCACGGAGTGCCTCCGAAACCTTGTATTCACAAAAAATTAGTGTATTTTGTGTTATTGTAGCATAAATAACCTAGTTCCATAGAAACTACAGGTAGAATATGTTTCCAAAGATACATGCAATATCGTCGTTTCAGACCGTGAAACGCTCAAATATGATGTAAAAACTGTTTCTCAAAACATGTCTCCAAATCACTTGAAAATGCGTTTTCTAAGTGAATTACGTGTTTTTAAGGTGTTTTTGCAGTAACTTCTATAGTTCAAATCGGCACTATAGCTGCGCTGACAAGTGCACCACGGAGTGCCTCCAAAACCTTGTATTCACTAAATGTCAGTGTATTTTGTCTTATTGTAGCATAAATAACATAGTTCCATCGAAACTACAGGTAGAATATGTTTTCCAAAGATACATACAAAATCGTCGTTTCAGACCGTGAAACTTTCAAATATGATGTAAAAACTGTTTCTCGAAACATGTCTCCAAATCACTTGAAAATGCGTTTTCTAAGCGAATTACGTGTTTTTAAGTTGTTTTGCAGTAACTTCTATAGTTCAAATCGGCACTCTAGCTGCGCTGGCGAGTGCACCACGGAGTGCCTCCAAAACCTTGTATTCACTAAAAAACAGTGTATTTTGTCTTATTGTACCCTAAATAAACTAGTTCCATCGAAACTACGGGTAGAATATGTTTCCAAGATACATGCAAAATCGTCGTTTCAGACCGTGAAATGCTCAAATATGATGTATAAACTGTTTCTCAAAAGATGTCTCCAAATCACTTGAAATGCGTTTCTAAGCGAATTACGTATTTTTAAGGTGTTTGCAGTAACTTCTATAGTTCACATCGGCACTCTAGCTGCGCTGGCGAGTGCACCACGGAGTGCCTCCAAAACCTTGTATTCACTAAAAATCAGTGTATTTTGTGTTATTGTACCCTAAATAACCTAGTTCCATCGAAACCACAGGTAGAATATGTTTCCAAAGATACATGCAAAATCGTCGTTTCAGACCGTGAAACGCTCAAATATGATGTAAAACTGTTTCTCAAAAACATGTCTCCAATCACTTGAAAATGCGTTTTCTAAGCGAATCTCGTGTTTTTAAGGTGTTTGCAGTAACTTCTATAGTTCAAATCGGCACTCTAGCTGCGCTGGCGAGTGCACCAAGGAGTACCTCCAAAACCTTGTATTCACTAAAAATCAGTTTATTTTGTGTTATTGTAGCATAAATAAACTAGTTCCATCGAAACTTCAGGTAGAATATATTTCCAAAGATACATGCAAAATCGTCGTTTCAGACCGTGAAACGCTTAAATATGATGTAAAACTGTTTCTCAAAACATGTCTCCAAATCACTTGAAAATGCGTTTTCTAAGCGAATTACGTGTTTTTAAGGTGTTTTGCAGTAATTTCTATAGTTCAAATCGGCACTCTAGCTGCGCTGGCGAGTGCACCACGGAGTGCCTGCAAAAGGTTTGTATCACTGTAATACAGTGTATTTTATCTTATTGTACCCTAAATAACCTAGTTCCATCGAAACTACAAGTAGAATATGTTTCCAAAAATATATGCAAAATCGTCGTTTCAGACCGTGAAACGCTCAATTATGATGTAAAAACTGATTCTCAAAACATGTCTCCAAATCACTTGCAAAATGCGTTTTCTAAGCGAATTACGTGTTTTTAAGGTGTTTTGCAGTAACTTCTTAGTTCAAATCGGCACTCTAGCTGCGCTGGCGAGTGCACCACGGAGTGCCTCCAAAAGGTTGTATTCACTAAAAAACAGTGTATTTTGTCTTATTGTACCCTAAATAACCTAGTTCCATCGAAACTGCAGGTAGAATATGTTTCCAAAGATACATGCAAAATCGTCGTTTCAGAACGTGAAACGCTCAAATATGATGTATAAACTGTTTCTCAAAACATGTCTCCAAAACACTTGAAAATGCGTTTTCTAAGCAAATGACGTGTTTCTAAGGTGTTTTGCAGTAACTTCTATAGTACAAATCGGCACTCTATCTGCGCTGGCGAGTGAACCACGGAGTGCCTCCAAAACCTTGTATTCACTAAAAATCAGTGTATTTTGTCATATTGTAGCATAAATAACCTAGTTCCATAGAAACTACAGTTAGATTATGTTCCAAAGATACATGCAAAATCGTCGTTTCAGACCGTGAAACGCTCAAATATGATGTAAAAACTGTTTCTCAAAAGATGTCTCAAAATCACTTGAAAATGCGTTTTCTAAGCGAATTACGTGTTTTTAAGGTGTTTTGCAGTAACTTCTATAGTTCACATCGGCACTCTAGCTGCGCTGGCGAATGCACCACGGAGTGCCTCCAAAACCTTGTATTCACTAAAAACCAGTGTATTTTGTCTTATTGTACCCTAAATAACCTAGTTCCATCGAAACTACAGGTAGAATATGTTCCAAAGATACATGCAAAATCGTCGTTTCAGACCGTGAAACGCTCAAATATGATGTATAAACTGTTTTTCAAAACATGTCTCCAAAACACTTGAAAATGCGTTTCTAAGCGAATTACGTGTTTTTAAGGTGTTTTGCAGTAACTTCTATAGTTCACATCGGCACTCTAGCTGCGCTGGCGAGTGCACCACGGAGTGCCTCCAAAAGGTTGTATTCACTAAAATTCAGTGTATTTTGTCTTATTGTACTCTAAATAACCTAGTTCCATCGAAACTACAGGTAGAATAAGTTCCAAAGATACATGCAAAAACGTCGTTCAGACCGTGAAACGCTCAAATATGATGTAAAAAACTGATGTGGCCAACACATAACCTCTCGCCAGATATTTTGCCTGGTTGTACGCATAAAACGAAAAATATTATTATTACAAATACATATATTCAAGTCTCACTACAAAATAATTCTCACATATATTTGCAAAATCTATAGGATATTTTAAATAAATTGTGTACAATACTTACATTTTCTTTATATTCAATATCCTGAAATTTTCTTTTTCTACTTTCCTTTTCTTTTTCTTTATATTCGTCATTTTTTCGCAAATTCCTTTTATATTCTTTTTTACGTATATCTTTTGCGTTGTTGACTTTTTTATTTTCATAATCTTCATAATAATATACAAATATTTTTGACAGTGACATTTATATGTCAATTAGAAACATTTGAATTTCTTGCCTTGTAGTAGTTTGATCTGAGATTTTTTACATCAAATTATTTTATATGCCTTTCTTTATCACTAAATCTATAGAGATATAATAATGAATTTATATTTATCGAATAAAGATTTAAACATTCTTTAATATAAGTATTTACATAAATTTTTCGATAAATAATATTTAGACGATTTTTTTCTTGTAACTACTACTTCCGGTTGTCCAATTGTTACCAAAGCTGACTGGACTCTTCCATTATTGTTA